>CM051383.1:15029428-15053169 GCA_028015245.1 Cardamine occulta
TGTTCCTAGAGAGACAAGACTGGCTGCTATTAGGGATGTTTGTGATCAAGCAAAGTTTTCAGAATTCACCAAGAACTTCCTCTGTATGTAATCAAGTTTCAAAGTCCCTTTGTTTATGACTTTTGTTGACCATGTTGTTATTGATCATAAAGATGTTTGCTTTGTGAAACAGCTTTGTTAGCTGAGAATGGAAAGCTGAAGAACATAGACGTGATTGTGAAAAAATTTATGCAGCTGACAACAGCACACAGGGGAGACGTCAAGGTTTTGGTTACCACAGTCATGGTAAGCTATAGTGTTTAATACTTTTTTTTACATCTCTTAAAGAACCATAACTCATAACTATGGATTTAAACAAATGTTTTGCACCACTAGCCGCTTCCCCCTGCTGAGGAGAAGGAACTGAGGGAGACACTCCAGGAGATAATTGGAGAAGGGAAAAAAGTAACTGTGGAACAGAAGGTAAAGTAATGTGAATTTGGTGGCATTACTGACTGGGCTGTGATTATTAATAACCTGGAATCTAAACATGTATATGCTATGGTGATGGTAATGTTGTTTTGCAGATTGATCCTAGTATCTACGGGGGGCTAATTGTAGAGTTCCAACAAAAGGTGTTGGACATGTCTATCAGGACGAGGGCACAGCAGATGGAGAGGCTTCTCCGTGAACCTGTTGACTTCAGCAACCTCTGAAAAACCTTGAGAATTTCTCCTCCAAGAAAAAACATGTTTGTGATGTGATGCCACCAATTGACAAATAAATATGATGACCCTCCTGGGAAAACTATATAAAGTCGCTGCTCTACCTTCTCCTTTTGAATTTTGTTATGCGCTTTACATTTGTTGTTTGCTTTAAAATAAGCTTTTCGAGACATCAAAATTTCAATGAGATTATTTTTTCCTTTGTGTTTGGTTATATGATGTGAAATAGATAAGGCAAGTTTACTAAATTAGCTTATTCGGAATTCACGAGTGAGTGAAGGTGTAAGTGCCACGAAACAAAACACAAGTATATATTATGGCGACACGAAGCTGAATAATTACACCGTCAGTGTAATTTTGATGTATATCTTGAGTATTAACAGCAAACAATCAAATTGACGTTTTCTCGGAAGACTATTTTTAAAAGAATATCCGAAAACAAAATAAATAAATTGAAGGACTAATCGGTGTTTGCTTCGTCCGTCCCTAACCTTAGAATTGTGTTCTTGCTAGAGCGAGCAAAACCCTAGAGTCGGCCATATCCACCATTGAACAGAGATGCTGCGAGTAGCAGGGAGGAGGCTTTTGTCTGTTTCGCAGAGATCTACGACTGCGACCTCCTTCGTCCTCTCCGGAGATCATGCCCTTTCCAGATCCGTCACGTCTACAGATCTCTTATCTTTCAGTTCTTACCACCGGAGCCTTATTAGAGGTTTTCCGATCTACTACCCTTTATCTCTCTCTATTGATTTCAATTGTGGTTTTCATTTATAGTGTTGATTGAATTATTTATTTCTATAAAAAAAAGTCATCTTTTTTTAGCTTATATGAATCACGGGAATGATTGAGATTCATAGTATCGTAACTACGAGATGATCCGTGGGAAAAAATGTGTTATCTATTTTGAATTCCGTGAACTAGATGTTTTACTAGACCATTTCGTTTCATTCTTTTAGTGTTTGCAATTGCAGTTCCTTCCTGGAATAATTTTTCCTTCGATCATTACTTTTTTCGTCCAGAGAGAAATGGACAGAATTGATTGATCGGATATGAGTTTACCAGTTCTGAGATAATCCATGTATTTTTAAGTTTTAACCTTGTGTATCCATGTTTGATGAAAAGGCGATTTTAATCTTCTGTATCCATGTATTTTATAATAAGGGAGGTCGATGTTTCATCGTCTGTGGGCACATCATGTTAATTGTACTTAAAGGCAGCTTCAGGGAATGATTAGGAAATGGGAATGATTGTGAGTTTTAGCAGCTTAAAGGCATGATTAGGAAGTTGTATCAGTAAAGGAATCTCAATTTAATTTGTTATGTTAACCAAAAGAGCTATGTTTGCAATCTTAGCTTAGGAGCTTTATTGTTTCGTAAGCATTTCTGTAATGCACAGTATCTGATCACCAAATTTGTTACTTGATTATTGCGAAAAATAGAGTACTTTAGTTTTCACTGAGTGATTTTATTGTAGATTTTTTTTGATGAATCTGATATACTCATGCATTATTCTTTTACCTCATGAATCCCCTTTTTTTTTATGTTTTTTTCTTTAGAAGCATATACAGTGATATCAAACCTTGATAGTAGTAGTACTCTCTTCATTGTCATTTCTTGAACATGTTGTTGCTTGATACTCATTGTTGTTAAACACTTGACAGAAAACAAATTTTGCCTTGATGGGAATATAATATATTAATGTTTCATGCTATTTCAGGTTTCTCTTCTCAAGTCCTTACTCAAGGAAATGAGATAGGTTTTGCTTCGGAGAACCCAGCCACCGTAGAAGCTATCAAAACACCTAACTCAAAGATTGTCTATGATGACCATAACCATGAGCGATACCCACCTGGTGACCCTAGCAAGCGTGCATTCGCTTATTTTGTCTTGTCGGGTGGAAGGTTTGTTTATGCCTCTGTTCTCCGCCTTCTTGTGCTGAAGCTTATTGTGAGCATGTCTGCAAGTAAAGATGTCCTTGCCCTTGCATCCCTTGAGGTTGACCTCGGCAGCATCGAACCGGGAACTACTGTTACAGTGAAGTGGCGTGGAAAGCCTGTCTTCATCAGGCGAAGAACAGAAGATGACATCAAGCTGGCCAATAGTGTGGATCTTGGATCTCTGAGGGACCCACAAGAAGACTCGGTTAGGGTTAAGAATCCAGAATGGTTAGTGGTGGTTGGAGTGTGCACTCACTTGGGATGCATCCCCTTGCCTAATGCTGGTGATTATGGTGGCTGGTTTTGTCCGTGCCACGGTTCACATTACGATATCTCTGGCAGAATCCGGAAAGGTCCAGCGCCGTATAACCTGGAAGTACCAACCTACAGCTTCTTGGAAGAGAATAAGTTACTCATTGGTTAATGAATAAAGCACAAGAGTCTGTGTCTTGGGTCTGAATGATGTTCATCTGCTTTTGTTTTTTATATTTTTCCGGCAATTTAGCGTGCAAGTTCGCTTTCCTCACACTTTGGTCTCTCTCTCAGCAAGATTATTGTTTTGCTGAATAATACAAACTTGTCATTGTATGACTTAGCATCTGTGCCATCTGGTAAAATACACTGTTCATAGTCTGTTTATTGATTGAAAAGAATTTTGGATTTTTGAATAGTATCATGCCTATTTTTCCTTCGTATTAATATATTTAACGTTCGTAAGAGAGACTCTTCTTTCGTATCCTATGTGTTTTGCCTTTGTTTAAATTTGCGCAGTAGATGCATTTACCATCTTTCACCACTGTGTTGGCTAACCAGCCTTGGGGACTTAACTTATCCTCTATGAGCTATTGCACTTCTTTGGTACCTGGTTCCGTTGTGGAGCAAAATTCCAAATTTATACATCTATTTCTTGTAAACATTTTGTACATCTTTTATCACCCGACTTCAAATAAATTAAACTCTATTTGACTGCGATATATATATATATATATATATATATATATATATATATTGTAATCCAAAAAAAAAATTATCAACAAAGATGAAGCTGCCAAAAATGAAAAAAATTTAATAAATGTATAGAACCTCTATAAATTAATAAACACTATAAATTAATAAAATTTGTTGATTCCAAGTCAGACCGGTGTAAAAGTGAACAAAATTCGATAAGATAATAAGATAATAATTTTTTTTAGAATCTCTATGTAAATATATGGTCTCATTAATAACATAAACTAATAATCATGTAAATATATATATATATAAAGACAATATAATTTTGTTTTTATGAATTTATGTTAGAACTCATAAATAACTTTTCTTATATAAGAAAATATTATGTTGTATTTTAAACTATCTTATTGTTATAATGTAAATAAATTTTTCATAAAATAAAACAAACTTTTCTATAAAATTTTAAATTATAAATATGCATAATTTTTATTTCAATAGTTGTATAGACTGTTTAAATACAACAATTAAGGTTACTAATCATAAATTTAAAATTTATGTTAATTGTTTATATAAGTGAATTTATCTATAATCTTTGTTATTTATCATCAAAATAATTTTTTTTTTTTTTTAATTTTTAACTTTCAAGTGCAAAACTATTAAAATTTATAATATCCAGTATATTAATTTTATTTTAGATCAAAATTTTTAAATTTTTGATAAAAAATCTTTATAAATTAATAAATATTATTTTATACTACAGTTAAATTAATATTACTATAAATTAATAAAATATTATGGTCCTAACATTATTAATTTATAGAGGTTTTACTGTAATTGGTAAAAAATTAAAACCAAATTGCCTTAATTTAAAAAAAAAAAACAAATTTAAGTTTTTTTCTCTCTTAAGAGTATTTTTAAAGGACTATTCTTCTGTTTGCACCGGCCGTCTCTAACCTTAGGATTTGTGTTGTTGCTAGAGCGAAACCCTAGATTCGGCCATTTCTCATTGAACAAAGATGCTGCGAGTTGCAGGGAGGAGGCTTTTATCTTCTTCGCAGAGATCCTCGACTGCGACCTCTTCTTTCGTCGTCTCCCGAGACCATACCCTTTCCCATGGCGGCGACTCTTCTTCAGCACCCAGATCCGTCCCCTCTGCTGATCTCTTATCTCTCAATTCTTACCACCGGAGCCTTATTAGAGGTCTGCCGATCTACAACCCTTTCTCTTTTCTCTCTCTGGATTTGATTTTCATTGGTCTTGTTACCACTTTTATTGATTGAATGATTCATATAAAAACTATTTTAAAAAAATTTCAATTTTTGTTTGAATTGTGTGAGTCCCAGAAAATGGGAATGATTGAGATTCCAATTTTCGATGATCCGTGGGGACAAATATTAGAGCTTGATGTTACCATTTCGTTTCATTCATCTCTTTGCTAGATTAGTTTTGCCTTTTATGATTACTTGTTTCTTCCAGAGGGAAATGAACAATTTTTGTTGATTGATCGGATGTGAATTGACCAGTTCTGAGATAATCATTTGTTTGATGAGAAAAGCTTCCTAATAATTCTCCTGTTTGTAAAGTCCTTGGGTTGCTAAGTTTGGAGGATTTATAGCAGTTTAAAGACATGCTGAACAACTTGAAATCTGAGTTCTTTTGCTAACCAATAGAGCTTTGTTTGCAATCTTAGCTTGGGAGTTTAATTGTGTTTTAACTTGCAATCTGGAATTTATGTTTTGCTTACTTTGTTTGCAATCTGAGCTTAGGAGTTTTGTTGTGTTCTAAGCATTTCTGTAATATAAAGCATCTGATCATTTAATTGATTTTCTTGATTTTTTGCATTGATTAGAGTAGTTTTATTTTCACTCCCATCTCAACGCCCTGAATTTGATATTATCGTAAAATTGTTTGGATACTACCGCATGATTTCCTTTTTATGTACTTTTGTTTTTCCTTAGAAGCTTATAATCAGTGTTACATCTTGATAGTTGTAGTCCTATTGCTTAATTCATATTGTTGTAGAACACCTGACTGAACTAATGTTTGCCTAGATGTGAATATTAATGCTTGATGCTGTTTTCAGGTTTCTCTTCTCAAGTCCTTACTCAAGGAAATGAGATAGGTTTTGCTTCGGAGAACCCAGCCACTGTCGAAGCTATCAAAACACCTAACTCAAAGATTGTCTATGATGACCATAACCATGAGCGTTACCCACCTGGTGACCCTAGCAAGCGTGCATTCGCTTATTTTGTCTTGTCGGGTGGGAGGTTTGTTTATGCCTCTGTTCTCCGCCTTCTTGTGCTGAAGCTTATTGTGAGCATGTCTGCAAGTAAAGATGTCCTTGCCCTTGCATCCCTTGAGGTTGACCTTGGCAGTATCGAACCGGGAACTACTGTTACAGTCAAGTGGCGTGGAAAGCCTGTCTTCATCAGGCGAAGAACAGATGATGACATCAAGCTGGCCAATAGTGTGGATCTTGGATCCCTTAGGGACCCCCAAGAAGACTCTGTTAGGGTCAAGAATCCAGAATGGTTAGTGGTTGTTGGAGTGTGCACTCATTTGGGATGCATCCCCTTGCCTAATGCTGGTGATTATGGCGGTTGGTTTTGTCCGTGTCATGGTTCACACTACGATATCTCTGGAAGAATCCGGAAAGGTCCTGCACCATACAACCTGGAAGTACCAACGTACAGCTTCCTTGAAGAGAACAAGTTACTCATTGGTTGATGACGAATAAAAGCTCTACATTCAATGTCTGGGTCTCAGAACTTAAATCTATTTTTGTTTTTATATATTCCGGCAATTTAGAGCAAGATTGTCTTGTTTTTGCTGAATAAAACAAACTTGTGATATTTGTTGAACGTATACTCAATCTTCGTTTATCCATCGCTGGTGAAATACTCAATTCGTATTCTATGCGTCATCACAAATCAATTTTTGTATTTACATATGAGTTCCAATAGTATCTCAATGTTCACTAAAAGTTCAAACAAAGAAGAATTACATATCTCAAAATTAAAGAGAACAAAAGAAAGTGCTAGAAAATAGTCAAATAGATGAGTTTAACAGAGGACCAACTAAAGAGTAATACGTAGAAACTTTACTCGTTAAGACAATCCCGTGAATGACTTTTCAATCATGCAAAAGTGGCACAATTGCATTCAAGGACGGTGTCCACGGTAGTAGTGTAGGATAAAAAAGTTTTATTTTTTACATGTGACAATTATATAAAACCTTTGAATTTTTAGGGATTTTTCCAAAATAAAATAAAAATTCGAAGTCCTTGTGTGATATCTTTTTGTCCACATTTGGGTATGGACACAAAAACTATATAGTATGACATATTTTTTTTTTTTTTTTTTTTTTTTTTTTTTTTGTCGTCATATCTACATATCTACATCAACGAAATTACTTTACTTAGATTAATCTATTTTGTACTTTTGTATATCTAAATTCAAAATTTAGTTAAGAAATAAATGTTTGAGCTGTTGGATCCGGCCGTATCACCCGTCACCTGCACACAAAAGCCAGAGTTTGGTTTGCGTAAATTATGTGGAGGATCAAAATGTTAATTATTGTTGTCACAAAATATTTGTTTTTCTCTTGGGAATGGAAGTGACTTCTCCGACCCTTGCGAACTAGCAACGGTCATCACAAGTTTACCAATTGCAAATTTGCAAGCCAAAGGTCTTTAACTAAGCAACCTCTCATGTTTATCATAAGACACCACTCTATTTCTTATTATTTTATTTACGTATATCAGTGTAGGTGTTTTTTTCTTTCTCCAAGGTGTTTTCCTTTTTACTGTAAATAAACTAAATTTAAAATGATTGATACAGTAGAGATCAATTTTATGAAACCTAAGTGATATTGTTAAAATTATTAAACTCTATATTTAATAATTAAAATGTTAAAATTTCATCATATAACTTCTTACTTTTGTCGACATGGTTAGATTTATCGTCTAGTATATAAATACTATTGTAGTAGAACAAATGAATATAGTATTGGCAAACAAAAAAAACAAATCGACATCAAAATTGTGTTATCTCACGTATATATTTTGATTGTTTGTAAGAAAAAAAAAAAGTAAAATATGACAGAAATGGTCAACTATTAGCATCTATCGTTATCAAGATATATAGTAAGAATGTAAGATTAGTTCGTCGTTTGCGTTCCCGACCTAACTCAAACTCACCAACCCCATTTGTTGTTTTTTAATCCTCCGATCAAACCAAGAAAGAACACTTTCATATTTCTCCCCCGACTCAAAAATGGCGACCATTTCGAATCTTGCTAATCTTACCCGCGCCACTTGTATCGACACCAAATCTTCTTCCTCTGCTCCTCTCTTACCCAGATCCTTCGTCAATTTCCGCGGTTTCAATGCAAAGCTTTCATCTTCTCAGCTTTCCCTTCGTCATAATCAACAATCAAGATCTTCCCTTTTGTATGTCTCTCTACCCATTTACGCATGCGTTTTTGTCTCTGTATCGTCTATTTTTCGCTATGGGGTTTCACCAAAATGATATGTTTTAGCTGGAAACGTAACTCAAATCTCAAAGGTGGTTAATTTTGAAAACGAACATACTCAAAGAACCTTTCTTTTATAGGATGGATTAAGAACAAAAGCTATTTCCGGAGTTAAAAATCTAATTTTGGTGATGATTGTGTATTATTTCCTTTGGTTAATTTACAGTGTGAGGTGTTCAGTCTCTGGTGGAAATGGAAGTACTGGAAAGAGAACTCCTTTGCACGATCTATATGAGAAGGAAGGTCAGAGTCCTTGGTATGATAATCTTTGCCGTCCAGTCACAGATCTTCTCCCGTTGATTGCTCGTGGCGTTAGAGGCGTTACTAGCAACCCTGCGGTATATTTATCATCTCTCTGTGTTTGAGTTTGCTTTATTTACTCTTTTCTTGTTCATTTGTCTTTACTCTTTCACTGTATAAACCTTTGCAGATCTTCCAAAAAGCCATATCTACTTCAAATGCTTATAATGATCAGTTCAGGTACTTCTTTGTTATATGGATGTGTATTTTGTTATTGTTTTGACCTGTTGAACATTCTAATAAAACTTTAGCATTCTTGTCTATGTGCAAAGTTGACTGATCTGTTCATTTCGTTTTGTTTTGGATGGATACACTATTAGGACACTTGTGGAATCAGGAAAGGACATTGAAAGTGCGTATTGGGAACTTGTGGTGAAGGATATTCAGGATGCGTGCAAGCTCTTTGAGCAAATCTATGACGAGACAGATGGTGCAGATGGTTATGTCTCTGTTGAAGTTTCACCTAGGCTTGCTGATGACACCGAAGGGACTGTTGAAGCTGCTAAGTTTCTTCACAAGGTTGTCAACCGTCGTAATGTCTACATTAAGATTCCTGCTACTGCTCCATGTATTCCTTCCATCAGGGATGTCATTGCTTCTGGAATCAGTGTCAATGTCACTGTAAGTTTTCCTATCATTGTTCATGTTTTGATTGCAAGTTTTGAAGAACTTTAAAGTAAAATGACTTATAATACATCAATTCTTGTAGAATGTGAGGCTTTCTTGGGCGGTTTTTAAACCTGAAACTAGATTAGTCTGATGGCTTCGAATGAATTTGGTTATTTGGATGTACTGATGTTGCGACTTCTAAATCTATTCTCATTTGTTCTGTTCTGTTTCAGCTTATATTCTCAATTGCCAGATACGAAGCAGTGATCGATGCATACTTGGATGGCCTCGAGGCATCTGGACTTGATGACCTCTCAAGAGTTACCAGTGTTGCTTCCTTCTTTGTCAGTCGAGTGGATACTCTCATGGACAAGATGCTTGAGCAAATTGGTACCCCAGAAGCCCTAGATCTCCGTGGCAAGGTAAAGCTCAGTTCATTGCTTGGAATCTTACACCAGCAGCCACTGCGAATCGAGCATGAGCTTATGACACATGATATGTTTACTTTTGCAGGCAGCTGTGGCTCAAGCTGCATTAGCATACAAGCTGTACCAGAAGAAATTCTCAGGTCCAAGATGGGAAGCTTTGGTTAAGAAAGGTGCCAAGAAGCAGAGGCTTCTCTGGGCATCAACAAGTGTTAAGAACCAAGCTTACTCAGACACCTTATATGTTGCTCCTCTCATCGGACCTGACACTGTGAGTCATATTTTTGTTCGTTGAGTCTCATGTTTTAACTGCATAAAAGGCTGTAGTAACACCCTTGGAAATATATTTGTCTGATATATTTGGCTGCGATTGTAGGTGTCAACCATGCCGGATCAAGCCCTGGAAGCATTTGCAGATCATGGAATCGTGAAGAGGACAATAGATGCGAATGTGTCAGAAGCGGAAGGGATATACAGTGCACTAGAGAAGCTGGGAATAGATTGGAACAAGGTAGGAGAACAATTGGAAGAAGAAGGAGTAGATTCGTTCAAGAAGAGTTTCGAGAGTCTGCTTGGTACACTACAAGACAAGGCCAACACACTCAAGCTAGCCAGCCATTGAGCTTGAGTCACGATTTTATGTTTTTGGTGGGTATTAAAATAAAAGAAGAACATTTGGGCTTTTGTTCTTCAACCCTATGTTTTGTTAAGTTGTTATAATGGATTTTGCTTGATGTTCACTCACATTATGGGTCTTGTCTTCTTTGTTCTTGCTTCAAAGGAGGTCGTGTTTTTTTTTTTTTTTAAAATAACTTTTACGGTATTTGTAATTTACCTTTTCACTGAAAACAATCATTGTCTTCTTTTGAATTAAGAAAATGTACTCAATCTCTAATACACACTCTGGTTTGGTAATGTTTCCAGCTTTACAATTTTGGTTTATAATAAATTTACTAATTTACTATCGAAAGACTATGGGAAAAAAAGAGGAATCATATTGATCACTGAATTTGTAAAATGAGTCCAAATTATGCACTTAATTTGGGATTTACATGGACAAGCCTAGAAGTCTCTCTACAAGAAAAAAAAAAATGCTGTCACTTATTTATCTCTCTCACCATAACTCCGTATTTCAGTTTGGCTTGAATGGCGTCGATTTCAGCGTTTGGGTACCTCCCTCAATCCACAGCACTCACCGGAACATCCTCAGCCACAGTATGACGCTGAACCATCTCACAGTTTCTTCTTCTTCTTCTTCCTTCACTCCATACAGTATCGCATATACTCATTTTCTTCTCATATTGATTCTCAGAGATGCCGGACGACTGTGGCTGCTCGATTAGCTGATCAATCAGATGAATTCTCTCCTCTTCGCTCTCCAAGTTTTACTTTTTCCTTCTTCTTTTTCTTAATGTCGATATTTGATTGCCCTGAGTGAATTTTGAAGTATAATTTTGTTTTGATAACAGGTGGGAATTGTGGATGTGTTGTTAGTTCTGGAGATTTTGATCGCAGAAAAATGTTGGTTTCTTCCGTTGGTTTGTTGATTGGAGCCTTGACATATGATGCTAAAGATGGAGCCTTTGCAGCAGCTTCCCAATTCGCTGACAGTAACAATTTCAATTTCTTTGTTTTTTGAATGGCATAGAATCATTTCGATTAAGTTAGTTCCTTTTGTGTCTTTTAGAGCATAGTACCTCGAGATATAAAGTAAATTTATTGGCATTTGTAATTTGGAGTACTATTTCATTGCTCTGACTTTATTTCACAGTTGGGAGTTTTAGTTGTGAGGGAAAGATTTGTGGCTTGATTGTTGAAACCATCGATCTCTCTTGTTTCTAAAGCTACATTCTTTTTTGGTATATACTTGTATTCACAGTGCCGGCGCTAAGAGGGAAAGATTATGGCAAAACAAAAATGAAGTATCCAGATTATACAGAAACACCATCTGGTCTTCAGTATAAGGTCGTCACCTCTCATTACTGCCATATCTTCTATCTTCTTTAGTTTAGACTATGCAGTGATCTTTAACTTGGAGATTTGAGATGACTGCAGGATTTGCGATTAGGAACTGGGCCTAAACCAAACAAGGGAGATAAAGTTGTGGTAAGGAAATTTCTGCATATCTTTGGTTTTGTATCCTTGTGCTCAAGTTTAACTTGGATTTTTCCATTGTTAGAGAATTTGGAGTTTGCTTATAATGTTTCAAAGACCAAAACTTATTTGTAGTTATAAAAAAAAATTGAGCTGGTTGTGTCAGGTTGACTGGGATGGTTACACAATAGGTTACTATGGCCGCATATTTGAAGCTCGCAATAAAACAAAAGGGGGTTCTTTTGAGGTATGAACATGTTTCGTCTCTTTTTTATTTCATTAGCAAGTAGCAATAATGATTCAGTTCTTAATCTGTGTTTCTTTTTGTGAATCTGTAGGGGGACGATAAGGAATTTTTCAAATTCACCTTGGGATCCGATGAGGTGGGATGCAATTCTAACTTCTTCTAGGTGCTATGTTGGTTTAAAGCATGGACTCTATTGCTGAGGGTCTGAAATTTACCTCTATTTGGATGCTGCATGACTTTGGTCTTCCAGGTGATACCTGCTTTCGAGGAGGCTGTCGCTGGAATGGCTCTCGGTGGTATCAGAAGGTTCGGCATCTTTCTAATACCTCTCACTCAACACATCCTCCATATGTTGTTTTTTTTTTCATTGGGAAGTTCATATATTGATTGTCTTTCATAACCATGAACTCTACATAGGATAGATCTCATTCTCGCAGAAATGAGAATGAACCATTTGTAACAATTACTGTAGCTCGGTTTTGCAGGATAATTGTACCGCCAGAACTAGGATACCCGGAAAATGACTACAACAAGAGTGGGCCGAAGCCGATGACTTTCTCTGTGAGCCTTCCGTTTGTTTTATGTGTATGTATATAAGAAAGATATGATTTCTAATGTTGTCTTTTATGTTGCACAGGGACAACGTGCATTAGATTTTGTGCTGAGGAACCAAGGGCTCATAGACAAGACACTTCTCTTTGATGTTGAACTCCTCAAAATCTTACCTAATTGATGTAACATCCACAGTCTACACTCACCGTACAGATTTATGATGTGTATACAGTATACTTCATCGCCACAAATGTGTAAATTGAGCTCAGTTTATATCATATAATGTCTGCCTCCCTTGTAATGACTTAAAGTGGTTATAAAACTTGCAAAAGTTTTTGAAGGTCTGCTAATGTTTCTGATGACTTCAACAATTTCATGAAAACTTTAAAGTGTCTCAAAAGTCTGAAATGTTTTTGTAATATGTCTGTACCTAAAAACTGAAAACCAAAAGATTTTCATCGAAGCGTGTGAACCGTTGGTATAGACATTTTCCTCCAAAAAAAACCAAGAAACTTTTTTTGTTTTTAAAAACGTTATTTGACCAAATAAAGAAGAACCCAAAAGAGACCAGTGTAGCTAATTTCCTATTTGTACAAGTGTTAAACTCTTATAGGGTTTGGATAATATCTCTGACTGAGACTAATAAATTATTACATTTCATATAAATGTTGATAAGATTAAATATGAACGCAAAGCGGTGTTAGCTTCTGTTGTTTGACTTTATTGTGTAACCAATATGGGTTCAATGTCAGAGTCATCATTAATGGAGACTGTAAAAAAAAGAGAAAACATGTTGCAGTAACGCAATGTAGAAGCCCTTCAATGAGATTTACGTCTACCAAGTACCAAACATAGTGTATATAAATCTTAAGGACATGACTAAGCTCTATAACGTTTAAACAATGGAGTACATGGGACTCCACGTGCAATTAATGCAAGTCTATTATATCTAACCACTTACCAGCTAGCTCCGTCTATTTAATTCCATCTTCCCATCTTAAGCTACTGCATTTATACTTTTCTCTACCCAATCCTCATACATTATTTTCTGCTTACAGTTTTTGTTTGCTTAAATCAGTTTATTCCATTTATATTCTCAAGCTCTCTTGCCTTTTTATTGTCTCTGTAAAGACTTCAAGTTTTATGGTTTTATAAGAAAAAGTTCTATTATGGGTGCTTCGGAGATTAAGTCCCCGGGGAGTGTCCTCGAGACGCCGGGAGGTGGTTGTTCGAGCTCGTCTATGCATCATAGGAAGGAGTTGAGTGTGTTCTTTTTAGAATCAGATAACAGACGTCTTGCTCTTGGTCGTGGCTATACCGGAGGAACCACTCCGGTTAACATCCATGGCAAACCCATCACTAATCTTTCCAAAACCGGTGGTTGGGCCGCAGCTCTCTTCATATTCGGTAACTTTTGTTTTTTCTTACATCAAAGATGATATCAATAGTTGTACTACTTGCAGCTTAACTAGTTTTGGTGGTATGGTTGCAATGTTTTAGGAAATGAAATGGCAGAGAGAATGGCGTATTTTGGATTATCGGTGAACATGGTGGCGTTCATGTTCTACGTAATGCATAGGCCTTTTGAGAGTTCATCAAACGCAGTCAATAACTTCCTTGGTATCTCTCAAGCCTCCTCTGTTCTCGGAGGTTTCTTAGCCGACGCTTACTTGGGTCGATATTGGACTATTGCCATCTTTACTACCATGTATCTTATCGTAAGTAGTAAAGTTCTCTTCAATCCCAATTTCGGTTTGGTTTTTGATTTAGTCAAGTATTTCATTAATTTCCAAAGAAATTTATTTAGTTTTGTTTTTATGGATACCGAAATATTGACATACTAAAATTTGGTTCAAGTTTAGATTAAAATTGGATAGGTGCAAGATTTTGTTATGTATAATCTACAATCTAATTATGTATTTTTTGTTGGCATATGAGAAGGGATTGATAGGGATAACAGTGGGGGCAAGTTTGAAGATATTCGTACCAGAGCAGAGCAACTGTGACCAGTTATCATTGCTCTTAGGAAGTTGCGAAGCAGCCAAATCTTGGCAAATGGTTTATCTCTACACGGTTCTTTACATAACCGGATTCGGGGCTGCTGGTATAAGACCATGTGTTTCTTCATTTGGTGCAGACCAGTTTGATGAGAAGAGCAAAGACTATAAGACACATTTAGACCGTTTCTTCAACTTCTTCTATCTATCAGTCACTTTAGGTGCAATCATTGCCTTCACTTTGGTGGTGTATGTACAGATGGAACTTGGTTGGGGAATGGCCTTTGGCACATTAGCCATAGCGATGGCCATTTCTAATGCTTTGTTCTTTGCTGGTACACCGCTTTATCGGCATAGGTTGCCTGGTGGTAGTCCTTTGACAAGGGTCGCTCAGGTCTTAGCTGCCGCTTTCCGCAAACGAAATGCAGCTTTTACAAGCAGCGAATTTATCGGTCTTTACGAGGTTCCGGGCCTAAAATCTACTATTAGTGGCAGTCGTAAAATTCCTCATTCGGATGATTTCATGTAAGTTTTATTACTATGCGTCCAACCCCAATAGTAACATAAATACAACTTAATTAGTACTGATCAATTTGTATGGATTCATATGCAGATGGTTAGACAAGGCAGCACTTCAGTTGAAAGAAGATGGAATGGATCCATCTCCATGGAAGCTTTGTACAGTAACACAAGTGGAAGAAGTGAAGATTCTGATAAGACTTATTCCAATACCAGCATGCACTGTAATGCTAAGTCTGGTCCTCACGGAGTATCTTACACTCTCAGTGCAACAAGCTTACACACTCAACACACACATTCAAGATCTCAAGCTTCCAGTGACATGCATGCCCGTCTTCCCAGGACTCAGCATTTTCCTCATTCTCTCCCTTTATTACTCTCTCTTTGTCCCTATCACGAGAAGAATTACTGGCAATCCTCATGGTGCTTCTCAGCTTCAAAGAGTGGGCATAGGGCTTGCAGTTTCAATCATATCAGTAGCTTGGGCTGGACTATTCGAGAACTACAGGAGAAATTACGCGATACAACATGGTTTTAAGTTCAACTTCTTGAGCCAAATGCCTGATCTAACCGCCTACTGGTTGTTAATCCAGTACTGTCTCATCGGTATAGCGGAGGTTTTCTGCATCGTAGGGCTATTGGAGTTCCTTTACGAGGAAGCACCTGATGCTATGAAGAGTATTGGCTCGGCTTATGCTGCACTAGCCGGCGGGTTAGGGTGCTTTGCTGCCACCATTTTGAACAACATCGTCAAGGCTGCGACTCGGGACTCGGATGGGAACTCGTGGTTGTCACAGAACATTAACACAGGGAGATTCGACTGTTTGTACTGGCTGCTCACGCTTCTGAGCTTTTTAAATTTCTGTGTTTTCCTTTGGTCAGCTCATCGGTACAAGTATAGGGCTCTTGAGTCTGAGGAAGACAAGAGTAGAGCTTTTATTTAAAGATACAATCTGTGTGTAATGTTCTGCTTTTCATTCTTTTTCATATGGAAAACAACAGTAATTGTATCTTCCTATTAGGTTTTCCTATAAATGTAAGAGTGGACAATTGACTTTATGGTTTTGTTCGTTTGTAAGAAGACCACCAAAATTTGTTCTGTAAACGTATCTTGGCAATTTTTACCGAGAAACAAAGGCAAAAAAGATGTCAACAACGAGAGGGAAATAAAACATTTGTTTCACAAATTCTGTTACAAAAAAGGGCCGAAACATACTAATCCTATGACTGTCTAAATATACCTCAGCCCTTTGAGATATTGCTGCCTAGATATCACATATTGAGCTGCAGAATAAACAATACCTAAAACACCCAGAAGCCGAACCTGAAACACGTCGGTTATTACCACAGCTGCAAAGCTAAGCGGCACGGTCAGCATCGGCGACGCGTCTGTGTGCTTAGTGGTGTAACTCCACACATACCTGTTGAATATTATGTGACCTGGTGCTGTGAGTATCAGGAGAGCCAGGTTCTTCACTGCAAAGAACCATTCACGGCCTCCAATTTCTACTCCCCAACCCGTGTTTCCACCGAACCAGACTTCTTCCCATACAATGTAGAGAGATGATAAGGCCAAGTATGTTGATATGGCTACTGTAACCGGGAAGTATCTCTGCTTATCGCCGAACCCGGATAAGCGATCAGAGTCTTGGTTTAGGAGTAGTAAGATTGGAGCCAGGAAGAATATCGCTTGGCTTGAGCCACCGGAGAGGTGGATGTTGAGGATTAAGCATTTGGCAAAGCACATGATGGTCGCTACGTTACCAGCCACAGGCATCCAGGCTGCTCCTTCATCTGACATTTTCTCTATTGCAAAGCTTTGAGTCGTGGTGGCTCGGCGTTGCTGCATCAACCTCATTCGTGTCGGGAAAATCCCTCTTGCGCCGCCTTGGGTTTTTGACTGACCACTCCTCTCAGAGAATTTCTCACGCAGAAGTGAAGTGAGCTCAAATTTAATCAGGAGAGCTATAAGCATAAATATCGCTGCATAGAGACCTAGAATAGATGTTCTTGCACCTTCAATGGCCAACATGGTTGTGACTTTCTTATCCTCCGCCCTTGTGTCCCAACCCCATGCAACATTATCGTTGAGCTCATTTTTAATTCTGACCTGCCCTTCTAACAAATATATCACAGGAGATAGAGCCACAAGAAGAGCAAACACCCAGGGAAGTAGCTTTGTGCTCGAGGCAGATGGAAAATGGGTGAAGATGACAAAAACTGAGGCACACACCATTGTGGTAACGATCAGGGCGTGTAGAACAGTAGCTTGTAGAAAGAACTCTGCAGATATATATATACCGAGAGCTATACCCATGGCAATGGAATAAAATGTTCTCAGTTCTACCACGTATTTGATTGGGATAAGAGATGTGGCAGCAGCAAGAATCAACAGGAGTGCCACGATAAGTAACCAAGACGGCCAAGTCGGTTTGGATGCCATGAATCCATAAATGGAGATGTCATCAGCTGACTGGCGAGCAGCCTTGATCATGTCTGAGTGGTAACTCCACGTCATAGGCATCGGTGGCTGCATCAGAATAAACATGCATCCCGTTGCCACTACCAATACCAAGCTTCTCTTAGCTGACTGCAAAAAATAGTAAAATTGTGCTAATCAGTAAAAAGTAACAGCTGAACCTATCTCTTTTTAGTATTTAAACTCTTTAAATCAAGACCTTAGTTACAGCATGACTACAACTAGATACAGTCTTACTACTGGAGTATAAATAGAGGTTTATAACGTGAATGCTTTCAAGAATACAGGTAAAAAGAGTAATTTCCCTTGGAAAAAAAAACTATTCTTTTTCTCATACTTTTTAATTTAGTTCCATGATGTAACCTCTGATAGTAATCGACAAACTCATAACATGTTAAATGACCGGCTTGACTTTAGGAGCACCTAAGAATCATGTCGGAAAACTCTTTCATGTAGCAACAATAACTGGATTGACACACAAATGGAAGCTCAGCTCTAGATAATCAAACAGAAATACAGCAACAAAACATACCAGTACATGGGAAAAGTGGAGGGCGACAATTGGTATACAGGCCAGACCAATTAAAACAATGCAGAAACCAAGAAGCAAGCCATCAGATGGAGGTCTTCTATTCCACCACTGTAGAGCATCAAATATTGTTTCCCGGCAAAACCAAACAGACACAGTAACTACTACGGCATGAGCATAACCTTGCCATGGTTTCATTTTAGAGGCAGATTTCGACTTCTCCCTGCACATTCCACCAATGGAAAAAAAATATGATCAATTTTAAAATTCTAGATGAGACAATGCTTGTAAAAGTTAAAATGCCCAGTGCATACTTGTATAGCAATAAGGGAGGGGTAACAGCCAGCAATAGAGCTGCAGACACCCATACAATTGATTTTGATGATAAGAAGAGCATAGCCAACTTTGCTGTATACAGACAGGTCAAGATCCAGACTGCCTTTTGTCCAATTCGGTGGTCAGCAAATAGTCTTCTCACCACAGCCAATCCTATTAGCGTCGTCAAGATAACCATGTAGCTAGGGTACATCACATCGTCTTCCATTCCATAATAGTATATGCTTGAGTAATTGAAAAAGCGGTCCTCGATGTAACACAGCAATGATGCGTGGGCCACCATACCAGCTTCAGTCAGGAAGTGAAATTTTGATGGGAGAAGAACAAGACCAGGGATCACCATGGCTATGATAATGTTCGCCACTATAAGCTTACAGAATGATTTCAGGAACATGCCGGCTAACCATATGTTTAAGTCCCAGTAATTATGCATTACGAACCATATAACCATTAAGCTTCCAAGAGCAACAAATGCAAAGTAAGAGGGCACACTTTTCTTTGTAAAAAACCGAGCAAAATAAAGCCCAGCGACTGCAGGAAGCGGCGTAAACTGCAAGATAAACAGAGTGTGAAATTCCATTATTACTATAAAGGTGGTCATAAATCAAAGACCAGGCCTAACAAATGAGGCACTTTATGAAATCAAATGTGTCAACTTTCAGAAAGGAATCCTTCATAGATGGACACATGCTTTACTTGAAAACGGTAAACAGTAAAGCAACTATATCAACTGGCAGCAGCAAATTCTACAAGACTACTGTGAACATGTCAGCTGCCACATATAAGTCAACTATCTTAAGGTAATAAATAGTGTGCAGACAGCACCTGCAACGTAGGCACAACAGTACAGTCAACTTATGCCTTATACTCTATGTCTTACATTTCGTTAGAATCAAACTTATAGTTATAGGACCATGTAACATTTGAAACTTTAAACAAATATATGCTCAGGTTTTAAGTTTTAGTAACACTTTAAACTTTAAACAAACATTTTTGCTCTTCAAATTTCGGCCAACAGCCTTCGAAAGCTTACACTGCCAATACAGTCATAAATAGAAGAAAATACAACAACTTTTTCATTCCTACGACCATCTATTAAATAACATACGACTCTGGTAGCTTGCAATATACTAGCCTTAAGAGACAAAATCCATGGGATACCTACTCATCTAATTACAATCAAAATTTGATTACAACAAAGCTTAGGGAACTAGTTATTAATTACAATAGCAATAGGAGCTGTGGAGTGGGAAGTAAAATACTTACCAGAACTGGAAATCCTACAACGATAGCTCCTGCAGAACTCACAATCACAGACAAAGCTGTGAAAAAGGCCGAGCTAAGAGCACTCGAGATCATTCCAAGAACAGAAACACCAGCGCCAGCAGCACCTCCAAGCAATGTTGTGGTCACCAGAAGGTAATTCAATGGAGGGGGCACTTGAATATACTTTCCAAACGAACGGAACACAACTCTAACCTCCAAACATATCACAATAATGACCATGGCAATGGCCCCATTAACAATCCGAATGCTCTGCAGCTGATAGGAATCCTTGGTAACCCACCATAGACCACCTCTTATAGAGGCGTAGAGTTGGAACAGGAAAGGGATAAAGAAGAGAAGCAGCAAATCGCAAATTGAAGCAGCTGATGAGAATATCACAGAGTAATGTGAAGCGACGTGAAAGAGAAGCGGCATAAACATTAAATTCAGTGAAAGGAAACAGCTCTCGAGCGGTCCAAGGATAAAGTTATCATCAGGGACTTCTCCTCCATGGTACTTAGCTTCCTGCTTGGTCTTGAATGAAGAAACTCTGGGAATAGCGAAAAGCCAGTAGAAGACGCAAGCGAACACGAGGAAATAGTAAGAAGAGTTGTTCATCCCAACGGCTGAGATTGTAGCCCATGCGAAAAACGAAGAGGCAGTGAAAGGGACGCAGGCGAATAAGAGACGCTCCAGAGCTACAACAATGGAAGGATTTTCCAGCTGAAGCCATTTGAACTGAAGCGAAGTCCAGCATCCGATGAGGAAGGTAGTCTCAGAGCAGAGAAAAGCAGCGAGCAAGCCGAGAGGAACGGAATTGAAGGAGGAAAATAGAGAAGAGGAGAAGAAGAAGGAGATCTGAGCAGCGATCAGTGACATCCATATACCGAGGAAGGCTCCGGATTTGACATTAAGAGAATCGACGATGTAAGATATGAGGAGGCCGATTGTGAGGGTAGCGACAACCGCAGCGCCACCGAGGTCGAGGAGAAAGGCGGCGCAGGGGACAAGAGCAATTGCGATCCGTCCATTGTAGGCGAAGGAAGATGGAGAGAATCGAAAGTTGTTGGATCTCGAAGTAGCAGAAGCTCGATCGATGAAATTTCTGGTGGAAGCAGGGCTCATGTGAGGAGAGTAAGAGGAGTGAGATAGAGTAGGTTCACTGGAGGAGGAGGATATATGCGGCCGGAATAGCCGTGGCTGCAGCTCCGGTGGCATCATTGTGGCCGGAATTTTCCTTTGAAATGCAGATTGATCACGAATCCCACCGTTTACTGATGAAGAAAGGATCTATCTGTGTTCATTTCGCGGAAACAATGACGTGTCCGGAAGAATATCAACCCTTGGATCTTACTAGTGGGACCTTCCAATCTTTTAGCTATCGTAGGTCCGTATCTATAGAATAGCGGCTCAAGCTAAATTAAAACGCTGTCGTTCGCTACGTGAACCTGTGAGGACTGACAAGTGGAAAACAACGACTCCGTCCGAGTCGCAAAGATCATATTCATTGTAAGTCTCAAGGAAAAACTCTATCTTTTCAGATATAAAGTTTCATCTTTTTATTTGCATTTTAGTCTTGATAATTATATATCATATATATAATCTTATTAATTTTGTTTCTTTGATCATTTTAATCTAGAAAAAATTATAATTCACAAATATTTCATATATACTTTTATAAATTTAATTTTTACATATAAATTGAAATATATTTTTAAATAATAAAATGTTAATATATAATAAATATTACATGATCTTAAATAACAAACTATATAACAATAATACTACATTAAGAAAATGAACTACAAAATAAAGTTACATAAACAAGAAAATAGTTTTAGTGAGTAATTTAGTATTTCATTTGTAAAAATTTAGTTTATGTAATTTATTATTATTAATATGTAATTTTGCATTATAATGTAATATTTTATTTATTAAATATTGTTTGTAATATTTTTAATGTATGTTTTTAGTTGTTTATTAAAGTTTTATGATATTGATTAATTGTGATCAATATGATGAATATAATGCAAATTACAAATAGTTTTGAAATTGTATTTGAAATATTACCATTGAAAACAAACACATACATATTTTAAATATGAAGTGTTGGACACTTCAAATATTAAGTGTTCCTTGGAATTCTCGCCAAATCTCTCATAAATTACAAACAAATAAATATTAAGAAAAATTTGTAAATCTCTTGAAAAGTGTGAAATCCACAATGTTTTATTAATATTTGTTATTTTATAATTTATGAGAGACTTTTGAACAGACTTGCAATGAGGTTGTTCTAATTCTCTCTCCTAATTAATTATAGTCTACGCATCTAAATAATTTTAATTCAGAACATTTTGTTGTTAATGTATAGAAATTAGAACATTGTCGACCATAAAAGAAAAAAAAACGATTTGTAGAACATTACACGACGATTGTAATGGACTTATAATATTTGATAGAACAGGAAATACATTGTGCACGTGTTTATTGTAACAGATAAGATTCACAAATCTTAAAATTTATAGCTACGTTAAACATAGATATATTATTACGGGGATTTGTTTGTCATTAATCATTGTTTCCACTGCCCTCAAGTCTCACAGATGATGCGATGGCGTTTTTATCGGCTGGAGTGCAGCTCATGTAGCTCCCACGATGGAGTTTTCCGGCTAAGAAACTTGGAAACAACGTGCGCCTCCAATATCTTCAAGGCTTCTTCATTCGTCACCGACCTCGGAGTCTTGTACTGACTCACAGAAGAGCCTCGAGACAGTGAGAAATTCATGAGCTCGTCGAAAGCGCCAGGCCTAACAATTTTAATCTCAAGTGGTCCAATGACCTTATCATTCTTTCGTCCTTTTCGGTACACAGAGTCAAGAGACTCCTCAACGGTGAAGCAGCATTCCTCGAAGACATTGTGGCCGGGCTCGAGCTTCGCGTTCTTGAATTTGCTCCCGAGTTCCCAATAGAGCACGTAGTGACCTGGTAACGAGGAGAAATCCACACGGCTAGTGAAATCCATGAGCATCAGATCATGTGGCTCGAGTAGGAGACTAGCGTTTGTCACTGCCTTGAGGAGGTCTTCTTCGTAGGTCTTGTCCATGTCGATGCTCAGAACAACTTTCTGTCTTCCCACGAAACGAAATTGTGGCGCATTATTGTAGAAACCAGTCACTCTTAAAACATCCCCTAAACGGTACCTATATAGACCTGTAAAAATCATACATAGATCTTGTGAGGAACAGAGAAAACAGAGAAAATCTAAGACTTTTAGTCATACAAAAAAAAAACCCTAAAACGATTTATTTTGAAACGGAGGGTAAAATTACTTACCAGAAAACGTTGTGACAAGAAGTTCATAATCATGGCCAACTTTAACATCGACAAGATCGACGACCTCAGGGTTCTCTGCCCGATCATGACCAACTTCTTGACGGTCTTTCACGACCTCAATGAACTCAAAGTACCCCATACTTGGAATGATGGTGTACGACACATCACTAGGCTTAGACAGAGGATTGAGATTGATGCCGATGAAACATTCGGAGCTGCCATACCACGATGAAACCAAAGGAAGACCACCACCATAAAATTCCAGCAACGGAATGTACTGTGCCATGGAGCCGGTAACAACAGCTTCAATGCATTTTGCTTTTGGCCACAATCTCGTCACTATTGCCTCCCATGATGTTTTACTGCATTCTTTTTCGATCAGGCTCGCTAGGTCCGGATTTGGAGCGGTGAGGAACTTACTGATCCCTGAAGCACATTGAGCATCAGTGATCCAATCGCTGAGACGGCCAGTCCTTATGTTAGAGCATAACTCATGCCAATGATCTTCCAAAAACTTGATTACTTTGAGGAATGAAGAAGCATAAGGTGCACCAAGGCGAGTTACATTTTCTCGTTGTAGAAGCCCACAAAGCAATTGGCAGTACATGCCCTGATTCGTGTCTTCACAAATCGAAATCCCATGCGGGCTTATCTGTACTCGATCCCTGTTAATCATTTAACAAGCACAATAAAGAAACACTCTCAAAGGAGCGTAATGTGGGAGCAAAAGTTTTATTGATTTACCAAAGAAATGAGTTGGTTGCGTTCACGCTTTTCAAAACACAACTTATCATAAACCGGACTATCAACCCAGAGGCAGTCTCACTTTCTCGAGTCACGAAATAAAACATGAGAGATTTTCCTTCGTGAAGTCCTTCGACGTGCCTAACAACAGTAACAACAACGCGTTTGGGTTTTACTACTAACTCTT
>CM051383.1:15053269-15229528 GCA_028015245.1 Cardamine occulta
TTTTGGTACCAACAACACAGACACAACTTGAAGTTTGGAACTCTTTACTTGTAGATTAGAGGTGCATAGAGAGATCCAAACAAAAGCCTCTGTTCCAATTCCTCTGTTGTTAAAGGAATCAACTTTGGAACTCCTCTTGAAGTACCCGTCCTGCAAAAACAATCGTTTCCTTAACTCTTTTACATATTATATACTTAAATGTAATATACATTATTATTGAAGATTAACAAACTCATATATCAAGAAGTTTTGACCACATTTCTTCTATTTTTTTTTGTGTAAAATAGGAATGAAGAGTATTGTTTTGAAGGTACGTGGCTAAGAGTAGACTGATGGGTCGATCACAGATGAGATCAAAGGGTTCCCCATTAGCGATACGATCGATATAAGACCGATAATCTTCGTAGGTGACAATGGGTAGATTCCTCTTGAAGCTTTGCTTATCGACTTGACCGTTGAGTAAACCTCTAAGGTACTCGGTCTGAGCATTACGTGAAAGTATTGCTTCCAACACGGAATCTTGAATCTGCTTTACGTTGGTCGTCACATCTTGAAGAAGAGATATGGCTGCTATTGGGTTTGTTGGATCGAACCTTGGTAACATACTTGCTGTTTTTTGGAATATCTGCAACAACAGTGACAAAAATCAAAAACCTAATTCTTTCGCTTATAGGTTATAGGAAAGTCTTATCAACTTGTGGACCAAGAAGTTGTTTACAAAAGAGTGAAAAAAACAAACCTCTGTTCTGGCGAAGTGGATGAGCTATTACCACTCTTTCTCTACGCTTTAAAACTTTGGAGGAGCGATTAGAGGGAGCAGACAAAGAGTGTGGTGTGGCGAAATGTTCGTGTGCCGGAAATTGAGGATGAGTTTCCGACAGGGGCGTGGAGGCAAGTTAAGCATTATCGTTTCAACTGATAACAATAAAAGTTTGATACTTTTTCGCATTTATATAAAGTTATTAAATACCCAGCCTAATTATGAGTTTGGTCCCAGCCTGTATTTATGATTGTGACCCCAATACCAAAAAAAACTTGAAAATTATTCAAATTAAAAGGCATCCAATTAATTTGACCCAGCCCTATTTAAATTTGTAATTATGAGCAATATATAGGATTGTTGACTATTTTTCTTTTTGGTATGATTAGTGAGTTTTGTGTCAACGTCTGTACATTTTTCCATCAGATTTGCATTGCCTCTATCAAACGAAAATCGAATATTGCAATCTTTGGGAAGATACAAAATTTGTTTACTTATTATTTTTAAAATACACAAACTTTTGACACTTCTAAAACAAGATACTAACTTATTCTTAAAGAGGTTTTCCCCCTACCCTCAAGTCTCACAGATGATGCAATGGTGTTTTTATCTAGTGGAGTGCAGCTCATGTAGCTCCCACGACGGAGTTTTCCGGCTAAGAAACTTGGAAACAACGTGCGCCTCCAATATCTTCAAGGCTTCTTCATTCGTCACCGACCTCGGAGTCTTGTACTGACTCACAGAAGAGCCTCGAGACAGTGAGAAATTCATGAGCTCGTCGAATGCGCCAGGCCTAACAATTTTAATCTCAAGTGGTCCAATGACCTTATCATTCTTTCGTCCGTTTCGGTACACAGAGTCAAGAGACTCCTCAACGGTGAAGCAACATTCCTCCAAGACTTTGGAACCGGGCTCGAGCTTTGCGTTCTTGAATTTGCTCCCGAGTTCCCAATAGAGCACGTAGTGTCCTGGTAAAGAGGAGAAATCCACACGGCTAGTGAAATCCATGAGCATCAGATCATGTGGCTCGAGTAGGAGACTAGCGTTTGCCACTGCCTTGAGGAGGTCTTCTTCGTAGGTCTTGTCCATGTCGATGCTAAGAATAACTTTTTGTCTTCCCACGAAACTAAATTGTGGTGCATTGTTGTAGAAACCAGTCACTCGTAAGACGTCCTCCACACGGTACCTATACAGACCTGATCATATATATATATATATATATATCGATCTTGTGAGGAACAACAACATATATAATGTTGACACACATTACATTGTTTATTTGATCCTTTATCATTAAAAAAAAAAAGACTCACCAGCAAACGTTGTGACAACAGGCTCATAATCATGGCCGATTTTGACATCGACAAGATCAACGACCACAGGGTTCACTGCGGGGTCATGACCATTTTCCTGAGGGTCTTTCTCGGCTTCTAAGAACTCGAAGTATCCCATACATGGAATGATGGTGTACGACACATCACTAGGCTTACACATAGGATTGAGATTGATACCCATGAAACATTCGGAGCTGCCGTAAAACAATGAAACCAAAGGAAGACCACCACCATAGAATTCAAGCAATGGAATGTACTGTGCCATGGAGCCGGTAACTATGGCCTCAATGCATTTTGCTTTTGGCCATAGTCTCCTGACTATTGCCTCCCATGATGTGTTACTGCATTCTTGCTCGATTAGGCTCGCCAGTTCCGGATTTGGAGAGGTGATGAACTTACTGATCCCTGAAACGCATTGGACGTCTGTGATCCAGTCGCTGAGACGGCCAGTCCTTATGTTTGAGCATAACTCATGCCAGTGATCTTCCAAGAACTTAATTACTTTAAGGAAGGAAGAAGCAAAAGTTGCACCAATACGAGCTACATTATCTCGTTCTAAAATCCCACAAAGCAATTGACAGTACATGCTCTGAGTAGTGTCTGCACAAGTAAATATCTCATGCGGGCTTATCTGCGATTGATCCCTGCAAATCATTTAACAAACACAATAAAGAAATACCACTAACAGTACCAAGGGGCAAGTTCACCTCCGGGATTAGTCAGGTGCTTCGGTGAAACCCGGATAAATACTTTGCAACAAAGAGTTGAATTATGCAATGCCAGTATGTGAGAAAAGGTTTTATTGACTTACCATTGAAATGAGTTAGTTGTTTTCACGCTTTTCAGAACACATGTTATCATAGTCCTTACCATCAACCCAGAGGCAGTCTCGCTTTCTCGAGTCACGAAAGAAAACATAAGAGATTTTCCTTGGTTAAGTCCTTCGATGTGCCTGCAAACAGTAACAACAACAGGTTTTGGATTTTACTTACTCTTTTTTTTTTACTTACTCTTTTTTTGTTGGTATCAATAATTCAGACACAATTTAAAATTTAGAGCTGATCTTTACTTGTTGAGTAGAGGTCTATAGAAAGATCTAAACAAAAGCCTTTGTTCCAATTCCTCTGTTGTCAAAGGAATCAACTTTGGAACTCCTCCTGATGTACCCGAGCTGCAAATACAATCGTTTCCTTCTTTTTTTTTTTACACATTACCATACTTCAATTTAGTGTACACTATTGAAGATTAAAACTCATGCATCAACAACTTTTGAACCATATTCCATTTTGTAAAAAATAAAATAAAAAGAGGAATAAGAAAACTCAAGTTGCTCAATCTCACTTGAAATTCTCTTCTGGATATTATAGTCAAGAATTGATCTAAATTCTTCCGAAAATTCTTGCATGTAACTTTTATATATACAAAGCTTTGAAATTGTTTTGAAGGTATATACCTGGCCAAGAGTACACTGATGGGTCGATCACAGATGAGATCAAAGGGCTCTCCATCAGCGATACGATCGATATAAGAGCTAATATCTTCGTAGGTCACAACGGGTAAGTTCTTCTTGAAGCTTGGCTTATCGATTTGACCGTTGAGGAAACCTCTAAGATACTCTGTTTGAGCATTACGTGAGAGAATTGCTTCCAACACGGAATCTTGAATCTGCTTAACGTTGGTTGTCACATCCTCGAGAATAGACATGCAAGATTTTGGGTTTGTTGGATCGAACTTAGGCAACATGACTTTCTGCAACAAAAAGCAAAACTCCTAATTTTAAAGTCTTATCATGAAATTGCTTGCAAAGGAAGAGTGAAAGAGCAAATTTTTGTTCTGGTGTGGTGGATAAGCTCTCTCGAGAGAGAGAAAGCAGACAAAAAAATCCAACAGGTGGTGATGTAAAGCTTCGGGAAAGTCACACGTGCGTGGAGACTGATTACGTGATACAGTATATTGATATCCCATTTGTAGAAGGATTATGATACTATAACTTTGATAATTAACGAGTTGTTTGTCCAAGTTTATATGTGTCCCAAATCCCTATCAAAATTGCAAGTCCTTTTTAATGAAAACCAAACCAAGGACCGTAGGTAACACAACATTTGGAAGAATCTACATAACATTTGGAAGAATCTACATACCATTAACTAGCCAAAAATCTATTTAGTATTATTTTTTTTTTCCGTTAACGAGGAGAATTTTAAGCCGAAATCCTGAACTACTATTTTAATTATCAAATTTACTATGGTGCTGTAGTTTACACTTTTCTGTGTTAAAAATATAGAAAATAAATTTTAATTTACAGTTACACCCTTCAATAAAAATTACAAACACTCAAATATGCTCAAAACTCAAGACATTTTTCTACAAAATACTTAAAATCTTATACGTAAATCTTACCAAAAAAAAAAATTATTTACATTCCTCATTATCTTTCTTTGGGTTTTGCAGATAAAACATTTTTGTTCTATAATTCTTCATCTAAAAATTCAAGAAAAATCTAAATAGTAGAAATATTCAAAAATAAAAAGGAAAGTATTTTCATTACTTTCTAGAAACAAAATAACCAATGAAAAGCTAATTAATCCCATTTAAAGAAGAAATCGTGATAATTGATTTCTAAGAGAAAACAATCTTTTTGTCAACAGTAAATGAGCACTACAACGATATGGTATCATTGGAAATAATATAAATTTTGAAAATTCTTAAATGTAGTTTCCCCTGGACCCCTGCCCTCAAATCTCACAAATAATGTGACGGCGGTTTTATCGTCAAGAGAGTAGCTCATGTAGCTCCCACGACGGAGTTTTCCGGCTAAGAAACTTGGAAACAACGTTCCCTTCCAATATCTTCAAGGCTTCTTCACTCGTGACCGACCTCGGCGTCTTGTATTGACTCACAGACGAGCCTCGAGACAGGGAGAAATTCATGAGCTCGTCGAAAGCGCCAGGCCTAACAATTTTAATCTCAAGTGGTCCAATGACCTTATCATTCTTTCGTCCTTTTCGGTACACACAGTCGAGAGACTCCTCAACAGTGAAGCAGCATTCCTCCAAAACATTCGGGTCAGGCTCGAGCTTTGCGTCCTTGACTTTGCTCCCAAGTTCCCAATAGAGCACGTAGTGTCCTGGAAACGAGGAGGAATCCACACGGCTAGTGAAATCCTTTAGCATCAGATCATGTGGCTCTAGCAGGAGACTAGCATTTGTCACTGCCTTGAGGAGGTCTTCTTCGTAGGTCTTGTCCATGTCGATGCTCAGAACAACATTATGTCTTCCTACAAACTGAAACTGTGGTGCACTTTTGTAAAAACCAGTCACTCGTAAAACATCCCCTAGACGGTACCTATACAGACCTGTAAAATCATATATATATAGATCTTGTGAGAAAGAAGAACATATAGAATGTTGACACACATTACAATGTTTATTTGATCCTTTATCGTTTTATCATTTAAAAAAAGACTTACCAGAAAGCGTTGTGACAACAGGCTCATAATCATGGCCGAGTTTCACATCGACAAGATCGACGACCATAGGGTTCACTGCGGGATTATTACCGACCTCTAAGAACTCGAAGTATGCCATACTTGGAATGATAGTGTACGACACATCACTAGGCTTACATAGAGGATTGAGATTGAGACCGATGAAACATTCGGAGCTACCATACCAAGCCGAAACCAAAAGAAGACCACCGCCATAGAATTCCACCAATGGAATGTACTGTGCCATGGAGCCAGTAACTATGGTATCAATGCATTTTGCTTTTGGCCATAGTCTCCTGACTATTGCCTCCCATGATGTTTTACTGCATTCTTGCTCGATTAGGCTCGCTAGTTCTGGATTTGGAGACGTGAGGAACTTACCGATCCCTGAAACGCATTGGGCGTCAGTGATCCAGTCGCTTAGACGGCCAGTCCTTATGTTTGAACATAACTCATGCCAGTGATCTTCCAAGAACTTGATTACTTTAAGGAAGGAAGAAGCAAAGGCTGCACCAATGCGAGCTACATTATCTCGTTCTAAAATCCCACAAAGCAATTGGCAGTACATGCTCTGAGTAGTGTCTTCACAAGTGGTAATCGCATGCGGGCTTATATTTGATCGATCCCTGCAAATCATTTAACAAACACGATAAAGAAACACTAGCGATACCAAGGGGCATGTTCACCTCCGGATAAATACTTGCATTAAGAATGAATAATGTAATGAGTGTATGGGATCAAAGGTTTTATTGACTTACCATAGAATTGGATTCACGCTTTTTAAAACACAAGTTAGGATAGTCCTTATCATCAACCCAGAGGCAGTCTCGCTTTCTCGAGTCACGAAAGAAAACATGAGAGATTTCCCTTGGTTAAGTCCTGTGATGTGCCTGCCAACAATAACAACAACATGTTTTGGGTTTTACTTACATTTTTTTTTAGTATCAACAAATCAGACACAAGTTAAACTTTAGAACTTTTTACTTGTCGATTAGAAGTTTATAGAAAGTTCGAAACAAAAGCCTCTGTTCCAATTCCTCTGCTGTCAAAGGAATCAACTTTGGAACTCCTCTTGATGTACCCGAGCTGCAAAAAAAAACTCATGCATCAATAAGTTTTGAGCCAAATTGCCCAGTTATAAAAAAATTCTGTTCCAAATGGTACCCATTTTGGATTATGTATTATGTAAGAGCTTAGATTGAAATATTGAATATAACTTTTATATGCAAAGCTTTGAAATTGTTTTGAAGGTACCTGGGCAAGAGTACACTGATGGGTCGATCACAGATGAGATCAAACGGCTCTCCATTAGCGATACGATCTATATAAGACCGATAATCTTCGTAGGTGACAATGGGTAGATTCTTCTTGAAGCTTTCTTTATCGACTTGACCGTTGAGTAAACCTCTAAGATACTCTGTTTGAGCATTACGTGAAAGTATTGCTTCCAACACGGAATCTTGGATCTGCTTCACGTTGTTTGTCACATCCTCGAGAAGAGACATGCATGCATTTGGGTTTGTTGGATCGAACTTGGGCAACATGACTTTCTGCAACAAAAAGCAAAACTCCTCATTTTAAAGTCTTATCATGAAATTGCTTACAAAAACAAGAGTGTAAGAACAAACTTTTGTTCTGGCGAGGTGGATTAGCGAGAGAGCAGACAAAGAATTTAGCAAAGGATCAGACATAAAAATCCAACAGGTGGTGATGTAAAGCTTTACGGGAAAGTGACACGTGCACGTACGGAGACTAAGTCTAAGTACAAATTATAGCTTCCATAAGACTCGTGCATTCTATAAATTTTTTCCTACAGCTATTATAAATTATAAATTAACCAATCATGCTGCAGGCTAGATGTGATTTTCAACCCAACACATTAAAAGAAACTTGAAGATTATCCAAATTTAAAGAACCCAATTAAATTTACGGTTGGTTTTCTTTTCTTTTTGAAGGGCGTTAGTTAATACTACTTTTCTGTGTTAAAAATATAGAAAATAAGTTTTAGTTTTAGAAAATAAGATTATCCAAACTTTGTTTTTTGTCAACAGTAAATTAGCAATACAACAGTATGGCCTCGTTGTAATTTGGTAATAGTATAGAGATTTTAGAATATTCTTAAAATGTTGTTTCCCATGCCCTCAAGTCTCACAGATAATATGATGGCGGTTTTTTTTTTTTTTTTTTTTGATGGCGTTTTTATCGGCCGGAGTGCAGCTCATGTAGCTCCCACGATGGAGTTTTCCGGCTAAGAAACTTGGAAACAACGTTCTTCTCCAATATCTTCAAGGCTTCTTCACTCGTGACCGACCTTGGCGTCTTGTATTGACTCACAGAAGAGCCTTGAGACAAGGAGAAAATCATGAGCTCGTCGAAAGCGCCAGGCTTAACAACTTTAATCTCAAGTGGTCCAATGTTCTTATCATTCTTTCTTCCTTTTCTGTACACAGCGTCCAGAGACTCCTCAACGGTAAAGCAGCATTCATCCAAAACATTCGGGGCGGGCTCGAGCTTTGCGCCCTTGACTTTGCTTCCAAGTTCCCAATAGAGCACGTAGTGTCCTGGAATCGAGGAGGAATCTACACGGCTAGTGAAATCTATGAGCATCAGATCATGTGGTTCGAGCAGGAGCTTTGCATTTGTGACTGCCTTGAGGAGGTCTTCATCGTAGGTCTTGTCCATGTCGATGCTCAAAACAACTTTCTGTCTTCCCACGAAACGAAATTGTGGCGCATTGTTGTAGAAACCAGTCACTCTTACAACATCCCCTAAACGGTACCTATACAAACCTGAGAATCATATATAGATCAAGACAACGATTAAAATGTGCATTTTTTGCTTCTATTGTTTTTCTCTAACAAAGACTTTTGCAATAAATTTATAACGTTATAAAACGACATTTATAAGAGTAAAAATAAAACAAAAAGAAACTTACCAGAAATCGTTGTGACAACAAGTTCATAATCATGTCCGATTTTGACATCCACAAGATCGACGACCACAGGGTTCACCGCCGGATCATGACCAGCTTCTTGACTGTCTTTCTCGACTTCTAAGAACTCAAAGTATCCCATACTTGGAATGATGGTGTACAACACATCACTAGGCTTACACAAAGGATTGAGATTGATACCGCTGAAACATTCGGAGCTACCATACCAAACCGAAACCAAAGGAAGACCACCGCCATAGAATTCCAGCAAGGGAATGTACTGTGCCATGGTGCCAGTAACTACGGCTTCAATGCATTTTGCTTTTGGCCACAGTCTCCTCAATATTGCCTCCCATGATGTTTTACTGCATTCTTGCTCGATCAGACTCGCTAGTTCTGGATTTGGAGACGTGAGGAACTTACTGATCCCTGAAACGCATTGGGCGTCTGTGATCCAGTCGCTGAGACGGCCAGTCCTTATGTTTGAGCATAACTCAAGCCAGTGATCTTCCAAGAACTTGATTACTTTGAGGAAAGAAGAAGCAAAGGGTGCACCAAGGAGAGCAACATTATCTCGTTGTAGAAGCCCACAAAGCAGTTGGCAGTACATGCTCTGAGTAGTGTCTGCACAAGTTGATATCGCATGCGGGCTTATCTGTGATCGTTCCCTGTAAGTCATATAACAAACACAATTAAGAGAAACTAGGCAACACCAAGGGCTATGCTCACCCTTGCAATAAGTCATGCGCTTCGGTGAAACGTGAGTAAACACAAGTAGGAAGAGTGACTTGTGTAATGTAACGTGGGAGCAAAGGTTTTTAGTGATTTACCAAAGAAATGAGTTGGTTGAGTTCACGCTTTTCAAATAACAAGTTATCATAGTCCTGACCATCATCCCAGAGGCAGTCTCGCTTTCTCGGGTCACGAAATAGAACATGAGAGATTTTCCATCGCTAAGCCCTTCAATGTGCCTGCAAACAGTAACAACAACAGTTTTTTTTTTTTGGTTTTACTATTAAACTCTTTTTGGTATCAACAAAACAGACACAACAATTGGGAGTTTGAAATTTTTTACTTGTGGAGTAGAGGTGCACAAAGAGCTGAAAACGTCATCCTCTGCTCAAAGTCCTCTGTTGTCATAGGAATCAACTTTGGAAACCCCCCTGAAGTACCTGAGCTGCAAATACAATGGCTTCCTTAAGTCTTTACATGTTCTATAATTTAATTAATGTGTAATAAACTTTACTTCAATTGTTAAGATTAACAAACTCATGTAAAAAAAATGAGGAATTAAGAAAATCAATATGAGTTGATGTCATTTTGGAGTTTATGTAAGAGCATCTACTAATGTAGATGCTCATGAGTCTCTCCAAAAATTAAAATTAATGATTTAAATAAAATAAAATAATTGATGAATACAAAAATGACATATACAAAGAGGGTTTCTAGCACTATAGACTTTGCCAACAGTGGTAGAAACTCTTCTCCATATGTCATTTTTATATCGGCTAATTCTTTTTTTATTTAAAACTTTAATTTTAATTTTTTGATAGACCCACTAATGGAAGTGCTCTAAGAGCCTAAATTTGAAGTCCCTTCCGGTAATTCTAGTAAAAAGCCAGTCTAAATTCCTCCTAATATCTCATTTAGCTTTGAAATTGTTTTAGTTAGCACATGTTCACTTAGCAGAACGATTTTTGCTCTGAATCTGAAGAGATTCCAAGATTCAGAAAAAGGTGGATCATTTTGAAGGTACCTTACCTGGTCAATAGTACACTGATGGGTCGATCACAGATAAGATCAAAGGGCTCTCCATTAGTTATACGATCAATATAAGACCTAATATCTTCGTAGGTCACAACGGGTAAGTTCTTCTTGAAACTTTGCTTATCGATTTGACCATTGAGGAAACCTCTAAGATACTCGGTCTGAGCATTACGTGAAAGTATTGCTTCCAACACGGAGTCTTGAATCTGCTTAACGTTGGTTGTCATATCCTCGAGAAGAGACATGCAAGCTTTTGGGTTTGTTGGATCGAACTTGGGCAACATGATTGTCTACAACAAAATGCAAAACCCTAGTTCTAAGTCTTTACCACGAAATTACTTACAAAAGAGTTAAGAGCAAACCTCTGTTCTTCGACGTGGATGAGCTCTGGTCTCTCTCTGTTGTACACCTGAACCTTTGGAGGAGAGATTGGAGAAAGCAGACAAAGAGGGTGTGGTGTGGTAAAATATTGTGGAAGAGTTTCCGATTGATAAAAAAGATTTTTAAATATTTTCGAGAAATATGATTAATTAACAAAGGATGAAAAAGAGATAAAGCATTCCTATGGTGACCACTACGAGGAGATAATAGCTGTTAATGGAAATCAACGACACGTTGTAAATTTTTGAATATATGTTTTTCTTAATTCTGCCTCGACTGTGTAATTTTTTTTTTGTCCTTTCCCCCAATTTTATAAGCTATAGATCACGTATATCTTCAGTTTTTTGGACAACACAGACAAAAACCATGTGACACGATACGACGGTCAAACATACTTAACTACTTATAATGAATTTCCATTTTTAGAAAGATTTCGTCGGCCCAAAAGCCCTCTTAAGAAACCTAATTTGGATCAAATGTTTGAATTGAACCGCAAACAAAGTCGGTTCAACTTGCTTTACCAATTTGTCGGTCCGGGTAGCAAAATATTGAACCGATGAATGTAGGAGCAATCATCGGTTCTAAAAGAAATCACTTTTGAGAAAATCCAATGATCGTAGCGGGTGGGAATGGCTCGAAACGAATCAAATCCATTTTAACCAAGTTTTTGTAAGATGGTTATTCTATGCCGTAATTGATAATGTGACTGCGGTTTTCTCGGCTGGAGTGTAGCTCATGTAGCTCCCACGATGGAGTTTTCCGGCTAAGAAACTTGGAATCAACGTTGGCCTCCAATATCTTCAAGGCTTCTTCACTTGTAACCGACCTAGGAGTCTTGTACTGACTCACAGAAGAGCCTCAAGACAGGAAGAAATTCATGAGCTGATCAAAAGCGCCAGGCTTAACCACTTTAATTTCTATACATTAACAACAAAATGTTCTGAATTAAAATTATTTTGATGCGTAGACTATAATTTATTAGGAGAAATCACTTTATTAAGGGGATTTGTTTGTCATTAATCATTGTTTCCACTGCCCTCAAGGCTCACAGATGATGCGATGGCGTTTTTATCTGCTGGAGTGCAGCTCATGTAGCTCCCACGACGGAGTTTTCCGGCTAAGAAACTTGGAAACAACGTGCGCCTCCAATATCTTCAAGGCTTCTTCATTCGTCACCGACCTTGGAGTCTTGTACTGACTCACAGAAGAGCCTCGAGACAGTGAGAAATTCATGAGCTCGTCGAAAGCGCCAGGCCTAACAATTTTAATCTCAAGTGGTCCAATGACCTTATCATTCTTTCGTCCTTTTCGGTACACACAGTCGAGAGACTCCTCAACAGTGAAGCAGCATTCCTCCAAAACATTCGGGTCAGGCTCGAGCTTCGCGTCCTTGACTTTGCTCCGAAGTTCCCAGTAGAGCACGTAGTGTCCTGGAATCGAGGAGGAATCCACACGGCTAGTGAAATCCATAAGCATCAGATCATGTGGCTCGAGCAGGAGCTTTGCGTTTGTCACTGCCTTGAGGAGGTCTTCTTCGTAGGTCTTGTCCATGTCGATGCTCAGAACAACTTTCTGTTTTCCCACGAAATGAAATTGTGGCGCATTGTTGTAGAAACCAGTCACTCTTAAAACATCCCCTAAACGGTACCTATATAGACCTGTAAAATCATATGCAGATCTTGTGAATTCATGTTAAGACAACGATTAAAATGTGTATTTTTCTTCTATCGTTTTCTCAAACAAAGACTTTGCAATAAATTTTCAATTCTAAAACGACTTTATAAGAGAAAAAAAAAAGAATCTTACCAGAAAACGTTGTGACAACAGGTTCATAATCATGGCCGATTTTGACATCGACAAGATCAACGACCACAGAGTTCTCTACGGGATCATGACCAGTTTTTTGACTGTCTTTCTCGACCTCTAAGAACTCGAAGTATGCCATACTTGGAATGATGGTGTACGACACATCACTAGGCTTACACAGAGGATTGAGATTGAGACCCATGAAACATTCGGAGCTACCGTAAAACGATGAAACCAAAGGAAGACAACCACCATAGAATTCCAGCAATGGAATGTACTGTGCCATGGTGCCGGTAACTATGGCCTCAATGCTTTTTGCTTTTGGCCATAGTCTCCTCAATATTTCCTCCCATGATGTTTTACTGCATTCTTGTTCGATCAGGCTCGCTAGTTCCGGATTTGGAGAGGTGAGGAACTTACTGATCTCTGAAGCACATTCAGCGTCTGTGATCCAGTCGCTGAGGCGGCCAGTCCTTATGTTTGAGCATAACTCAAGCCAGTGATCTTCCAAGAACTTGATTACTTTGAGGAAGGAAGAAGCAAAAGGTGCACCAAGGCGCACTACATTATCTCGTTGTAGAAGGCCACAGAGCAATTGGCAATACATGCTCTGAGTAGTGTCTGCACATGTGGCAATCGCATGCGGGCTTATCTGAAATCGATCCCTGAAAGCCATATAACAAACAAAATTAAGAAACTCTTTTCAAAAGAAAAGTGGGAGCAAACGTTTTACTTTTTAGTGATATACCAAAGAAATGAGTTGGTTGAGTTGACGCTTTTCAAAATACAAGTTATCATAGTCCTGACCATCAACCCAGAGGCAGTCTCGCTTTCTCGGGTCACGAAAAAGAAGACGAGAGATTTCCCTTCGCTAAGCCCTTGGATATGCCTGCAAACAGTAACAACAACAGTTTTTTTTTTTTTTTTTTTGGTTTTACTATTAACTCTTTTTGGTATCAACAAAATAGACACAACTTGGAGTTTGGGAATTCCTTACTTGTTGAGTAGAGGTGCACAGAGAGATGAAAACGTTATCCTCTGTTCAAATTCTTCTCTTGTCATAGGAATCAACTTTGGAATTCCCCCTGAAGTTCCCGAGCTGCAAATAAATTCTTCAAGTCTCTTCTAAAAAATCTAGTAAAAAATTGGTCTATTCCTTGGAATCGTGCATTCAATTTTATTGTTTTTAGTTATCACATATTCATTCAAATAGCAGAACTTTTTATAAAAGATTCAAAAAAGATGGATCGTTTTGAAGGTACCTGGTCAAGAGTACAATGATGGGTCGATCGCAGATAAGATCAAAGGACTCTCCATTAGCGATACGATCGATATAAGAGCTAATATCTTCGTAGGTCACAACGGGTAAGTTCTTCTTGAAGTTTGGCTTATCGATTTGACCGTTGAGGAAACCTCTAAGATACTCTGTTTGAGCATTACGTGAAAGTATTGCTTCCAACACGGATTCTTGAATCTGCTTTACGTTGGTAGTTACATCTTCCAGAAGAGACAGACAAGATTCTGGTTTTGTTGGATCGAACTTTGGCAACATATTTTTTTTTTCGTCTGCAACAACAATAAACAAAAAGAAAAACCCCAATTATAAGTCTTATCACGAAATTGGTTACAAAAAAAAAAAATTGAGATCCCGTTTTTACTTTTTTTAGAGGGATTACGTATGAATGGCGGTGGAACTGTGCGTAGATATCGTCGGCCCAAATACCCTTAAAATGTTTCGTCGACATTGTTTGCGGTTCAACTCCACTTAAAATGTTTAAATTGAACCGCAAACAATGTCGGTTCAACTTGCTCTACCGGTTCTTCGGTCCGTATAGCAAAACATTGAACCAATGAATCGTAAGAGAGCAAGAGTCATCGTTTCTGAAATTGCGAAAATCCATTGTCCAACTCCAATCAAAATCATTAGCGGGTGGGAATGGCTCGAAACGACTCGCGATCTAAGTCGCCGTCTCACCGCCGACGCTACTCTCGCTCGCCAGTGACTCATCGTAGCAGCCGTCGCAGCAGGCGCGACCGTAGCCGCTCACCCTATTCATCAAGGTCATCCACAATCTTTCTTACCTCGATGATATCTGATAAATGTAGAGAAGCGAATCTCAGTTCCTATGGTGAAACAGATTGTTTCAGAAATTAATGTAGCAATACAGACAGAACATATTGCAGAAACTGCCTAAATTTTTATTCTTTGTAACTTCAACTAGGACCTTTGGTGTTTACAAACGACATTCTATAGCTGCTTTAGGTTCAAGATATGTTCATAACAGCAGGTTTTTTTTTTTTTTTTGTAGGCATAAGAAGAGCAGATCTCCTACACCAAGGCAACACCAAAGGGATAGAAGTAGTTCACTGTCTCCTTCAGAACATATAATTGCTATTGAAGTGAATGAAGAACGGGAAGACAAGGCTAGGTAATTGATTAAATGTTGTTTTGTCTTTCAGATTCTAGTATAGTTTCTCTGTTTTGTGTTTGAGGAAGTATAGTTTTCTAGATTAGGAGAGTATATAAAGGTTCCTTTGCACTCTAAAACTGCAGAAAAACTAGCCTATAAAAGTATTGTTGATTAAGCTTAGTGATAGCTCTATCGACTATGTGGGAAATTGGAATCGGAACCTTAATTGATAGTGAGCAAAGTAATATATATATATATATATATATTTCTCGAATTTTCCAGAGGTGAAGGTAAAATATAGCTCTGTTGTGCAAATTGACATGTTACCGGTTCTGGTTTGTGAAACAAATGTGTTATCAGTGGTAAACTTTGCGATAACTTGTCAACATCTTTGTCTCCTTATCTAAGATTGAATAGTGTGTTTGAGCAGCTAACGGAAGATTTTCTGATCAATTTATGCGTTTGCAAATTATCGGACCTTGGTAAGTTTATATTGGCTAGTGTCGTCTTGTCAGTGTATCTTTTTTTAACTAGAGTTTCCTGCTAAATTAAGATTGCAGAAAGAGGCTGAGCTCAAACGACTAGAAGATGAGACTGCACAGCGGATCGAGGAAGCAGTGAGGAAAAATGTGGAGGAAAGGATGAAAACCGAAGAAGTTAAAGAAGAAATAGAAAGGCGGACAAAGGAAGCCTATGAAAAGATGATTCTTGATGTGGAAATACAGCTGAAGAAAGAAAAGGAGTCTGCTCTAAACGAGGCAAGAAGAAAGGAAGTAAGTTTAGTTGTTTGTTCATTCGATGTTGCCGCTCTATTTGTTTGTGTTTCTTCTTTTTGGGAATACTTGCTGAAAGTAAAAACTGGGAAATTCAATGAAGGAACAAGCACGGAGGGAAAGAGAAGAGCTGGATAAGATGATAGAAGAAAATAGTAGGAGGGTTGAAGAGTCTCAGAGGAGAGAAGCTATGGAACTTCAACGTAAAGAAGAGGAAAGGTATAGAGAATTGGAGCTGTTGCAGAGACAGAAGGAGGAGGCTGCAAGGAGAAAAAAACTGGAAGAAGAAGAAGAGAATAGAAATTCTAGCAAGTTATCAAATGGAAGCAGATCACGTTCCAAGTTGCATTTCGGCATGGGTTTATAATGTAGAAACATTGATGGAGGCCAAGTCTGAAGAAGCTTTTGCTTTGTATCATCATAAGAATAGGAAGATACAGTTGACTCATCCATGCAATTACCACCAACACTGTGAAAAAACAATTCCAGTGGGATTAAATGTAGAACCTTTCAGTTTGTTATGGTGAAAAGAAAAACATAGTCGGCCTTACTTCAATATACTTCTTTTTTTTCCCAACACTTAGATTCAGATTAAGGTTACTACTTACAATAAGTGATCATGTAATTTGGTCTCTTATCTCAATGGTTTTAGAGAACGAGGACATAAATCTAGACAAAATGATCAGCCAAAGCTCAAAATCATTATCTCGTCTCATGAGAAATAAACACATAAATATACTCTCTTGTTTTTTGTTCTTCTAGTAAGTAGTAACACCCTCTAAAAGTGGTGTTTTGCGATAAATCTGAGGAAAAAGGCATGTTTTCGCATGTTTTGGGCTTATTAATCTCCTAATCTAAAATAAACTCATCTTGGAGTTGACTTTTATGTAAAGAACTTTGAGTGTTAGTCACTCTGTTTCCATGAGCTAATTCCCTTTCTCATGTTCTTAGAAATATACTTCTTTCTCGTGTACAAGCCTTGACGAAGATAACCTATATACAAACAAATTACACAAAAGAGTGTTTTGAATTTTAAGATTGTCCATAAAACTAAAATAAATGGATAGATGTGAATTTTTCTAAATTGAGCAATTCAAGTCGAAAAATATATATTTTTAAATTCGGCAATTGGACTTATATGCACCCCATTATAAACTCATTAGTCATCATATTTTTCTTATGTTTTGTAGCTACGAGGCTACGAACCTACCCCACAAGATAAATATATTGAGAAAGCATAAGTAAAGATGCACGTATATATTGAAAATCTATCCACATGCATAAGAGTTGCAATCTTCATGTGCATGCGAAGATGATGATTGTTGTTATCTGGGGAAGTTCCACTCTCAACGGAATCAACGCACAGCAGCCGCAATTTTTGAATCTTTGAAGCCGAAAGCATTCTACAAAGTCTATTGTCAGAGATACCGTACGTCCTAGTCAAAATCAGAAAGGGTCACTTGAAAATAGCTTAGTTTAAACAAAGATAGATTCGATCGGAACTCTATATCTTTTCATCTTCTCTCCTTCTTTCATTTTCTATAGGTCTCATGATTTCAGAAAATGGCATATGATCACTTTCTGCAAGTAATATTTATAAAAATTAATTTATGGAAAAATTTGTCATTTATGTACTAATATTAATCTTGTTATGCATATAGTACTAGTATATATGTGATGGATTTATAATTTAATTCAATGCAGGTGTGTTGTAGATATCTTAAACAATAAAGTAGTGCAAAGATTGTGGGTGAAACTGTAGTATGATAGCAATCGAAATTTAGAAATATTCTTTGGAAATTTGCTTCGTGTAGTGGTTATAGAAAAAATGCAAAGAATTACGAACCTCTATAAATTAATACTCGATAAATTAATAAACACTATAAATTAATAAAATTTGTTGGTTCTAAATCGGATCGGTGTAAAAATGAACAAAATTCGATAAGATAATAAAATAACAATTTTTTTATAATCTCTATGAAAATATATGATCCCATTAATAACATAAATTAATAATCATGTAAATTTTCATATATATATATATAAAGACTATAATTTTGTTTTTATAAATTTATGTTAAAACTCATAAATAAATTTTCTTATATAAAAAAATATTATGTTGTATTTTAAACTATATTATTGTTATAATGTAAATAAATGTTTCATAAAATAAATAAATAAATTTTTCTATAAATTTTTAAATTATAAATATGTATAATTTTTATTTCAATAGTAGTACAGACTGTTTAAATATAACAATTAAGATTACTAAACATAAATTTAAATTTATGTTAATTGTTTATATAAGTGAATTCATATATAATTTTTGTTTTTATTATCAAAATAAATTTTTTTTTTAATTTTAAACTTTTAAATCTGAAATTATTAAAATTTATAACATTCAATATATTAATTTTAATTAGATCAAATTTTTTAATTTATTTATTTTTAATTTTCGATATAAATTTCTATAAAATAATAAATATTATTTTATATTATAAGTTAATATTAGTATAAATGAATAAATATTATGATTTCAATATTATTAATTTATAGCATATTGGGATTGAGAGATGATTAGAGTGGGTCCAGGGATCTGGAAGATGGCCCCAAACTTAACACACTTGACGTAACCAAGTTGGATGGGACCTATTTCCCTTTGCCTTTGCGCATGCGTAACTCTCAAGAAGGCTCTTTCTACATTATCTCTTCTAATCTCATTAATCAATTCTCAGCACACCCAGATTTTAGAATAGACCAACCCGAAAAAGGATAAATAAAACAAACAAAAAAGTGTAACTAGATAGACATAATATTTAACATTTTATGACCTCTCTCACACGAGTTCCTTTGTTTGTTGTATCATGATAGTATAAAACCACTATATATCCTCATAATAATTCTTAAATTAAATGGTCATTTGAAAATGAAATCTAGCATAATTTTTTTTTTTTAGGTCAAGATCACTATTTTATTAAGCTAGATCGAATAGACGTGATTGGTTAGGCAGTCACTCCGGAACCTGTAAACTTACATGGGAAAAGTAACATTTTCGTGTTCTACCACCTTTAGCAAAGCAATCCGCACGGATATTAAGTAGATGCTGTATAAAAATAAGAGTAAAGAGAGAAAATCTAGATTTTGCTGTGCTAAACTCGTGTGACAAAAGCAGGCCAGGAATCAGGATCTTCAGTAAGCTTCAATAATTCAGCACAATCTGTTTCAAACACCATGGTGATAAAATCTCTCTTCGCAACTTCCTCCATTACCCATATGAGGCCTTCTAACTCGGCGTGAGGGGGGGAGGGGGTGGGGGGAACACTCTATTTATGCATTTCAATCCCACGATAGCATGGCCTTCTTGTTCACAAGAGAAACCCAGGCCCGATAGCACCTCTTTGTCGCATCAAACAGCATCCACCCGACATCGGGGATATGACGTGGGGGTTGACATACCTTCCTGGGTGGAAATGACGTCCCACGGTCTCCTCAGCCACTTCTTCAATCAGATTCGATGTTCTCCGGCTGAGAGCTTCCGACTCCGCGAGTTGGAGAGTATCGACCGGAGATAATATCTTTTCCGTTGAAAACTTTCTCATTTCTAGCTTTCCAAATAAACCACATTAGCCACGGGAAAACCTGTATCTGATCTTTTAGTGCCCCTCCTTCCTTCAGTCTCCACAAAAGGCCGTCAAAATTTGTGTAAATTGCACTACTCGGGAACAGCCTCAGAGCCTTTGGGATTGCGGATAGAGCCCATGCATGGGCCGCTGGGGGGGGGGGGGGGCATTCAAAAAGCAAGTGATTTATTGTTTCATCATTAACACCACAACGCGGACAGAATCTGTCAGAACCACAATGTTTATCCACAAGCCGACTACACAAGAACATGTTCTTTTCTACCTTCTTCAGCACGCAGTTGGCGTTTTAAAGACCTTTCTTCTTCAGTAAGCTCTGGACATGTTTTTTTCGTGAGAAATTCTCTTGCACATAAAGCAGTAGCGTTTGAGTTCCTCGTATTTGAGTGACACTATCACTATATCTCTGTTATCAAAGCCTGCTTTTCTAAGAAATTTCAAAGGCTTATCTGCATTTAACATTACTTGGACTCTCCCCTCTTTAACATCAATGTTCATCACTTCCCCTAGAACCTTTCCAATGTCTTCCAGCGTCTTCACTTTCTTGTAATGGGTTAGGATCCATGTTACTTGAATCCAAAACATCATAGTGTTTGGAAAATCTTCTCTTATATTCGGTTCCCATCTATCCAATGAGAAGCTTCAACACTTTTTCCAGGTCTTCTTCCTCATCGAAGTCGAACTGGAATCTTCCATTACCCAGATTTTTACCTTGCACTCTCCCTTCCACATCCCAGATCCGAGCTCGAGGCATAAAGGTAAGCAAAGCATAATACTTCTTCCTCCTGGGTGGAACATCCTCCCGACCAGGGATTTCTCATATTTAATTAGCAGATCTAGATAATCAAAGCTCCGGATCTTGATAACATCATCATCTTCCTCCGTCTAGATTGCTTGCTCCTTCCCCGCCCTTGAGAGAGACGCTTGAGGACGAAGATCCTTCGAAGTGTGCGTAGAAGACATTAGCAGATCTCCTCTAAACCAAGGTATAAGAACCCGAAAAACCAGAAAAAGAGATCTTTCCTCTGCAGTAGGAGAGAATCTAGACTCTAGCAAACTCTAAGAAAGCCTTAAAGTGATAAGAATTTTGAAAACTTTGAGAAAACGGCACAGATATAAAAGGGAAAAAGGAGTAGTCCTCAGGATCGCCTAAAACTAGGTCTGACCGCCATCGAGTGAATCATATTCTGAAGTCGAAATCTAGCATAATATATGTAAAATATATGAGTATCATTTATTAATTATTACTCTATCCGTTTCAAATTAGTTGTTGTTTAAGCTTGTTTCACACATATTAAGAAAACATTTAATTTTTCTGTTTTACCCCTAATTAATGTTTATTTGATATTATTTCATTTGTCAAGACTTTAAAATATGAGGGACATAGTTGAAAATCTTATCAAACATATGCATTGAAAACGTAAAACGACAACTAATATGAAACGAGTTTTAAGGTCTAAAACGACAAGTAATATGAAACGGAGGGAGTACCAATTAATTTTGAGTTGGAAATCTATAAAATTTGACATATGATTTGATTAAGACATTAAGTGAATAGTATTGAGTAATGTGGAATATATGCAGAAAATATTCTGAGACGATGACGAGGGAGGCCAATCAAAGTCGCTATACTGTGTAGAATAATGAAAGATACACGGGCGGTCTTTAAAGTACTATCTTAGGTGGGCCAAGCTCGATCTAAATCTCAAGACCAAGTTTGCTTGTCCTACTCTCAAGTCTCACATGTATCAATAAAGAAAAAGAAAGATATAAACCTCATATTTTAATATAATAACGATTCGTGTATAGATGCATGTACACAAATGCGTTCCTATTAGAAGGAATCTTCATATGTGGAAAGATAAGTCCCATACTTTCACTATTCTATTAAAAAAAAACTTCTGGTTTCTTGGGATTGCGATTTATAGTTCAACACGTTTTTTATTCTTTAAATGATTAGTGATCGATATTCGTAGCGATTATCTGTGATCTCGTTTGAGAACACTTAAATCACAAAGAAAATTTATTTCACCACATTCAGCCAAATAAACAAGCGTATATAGTTGTATACCACCTCGTGTACTACTGGTGTTTAAAAATAATAGAATCAAGTGACCCTTACTCTAGTGGTAAGCAAAGTCTACTCTAGTGGTAAGCAAGGTCTATCTAAAAATTTGAGAACTTTTGTCTCCTACCTAGGTTCAAACTAATTGGGAAGAAACTACTTAAAGTCTTAAACAATACTCTTATCTCCGACCCAAAAAAAAAAAGATTACCTACTTCGACCCGAAATTTCCTTGTTTAGTCAAAAAAATAAATAATAGAAGTCCACATGAGGAAAAGGAAAACTAAGTTGTCTATGGAACAAAGTAGTGGCAGAACTATATTGAGAGGGAGGGGCCACGACTAAAGCTCCAGTAACATTCGCATCTATCTTTTTGTACTTCTATTTTCTTTTCTCTTATTTTATTTCTATTTTATGTGATATCTATGATGTTTGCGGAATATGATATCACCCAAATTTGGTTAATGATCGATTTGCTCGGATACTATGCGTTATTAATCTTGTTTCTATTTTTGATGTTTATTACTCTTACTACTTTATTTGAGATCTAAGTGTTTAGATGCATTTGCAAGTTTATTTTGTTTGAAATCAATATATGTAAATTAGGATAGTTGTACATAAACCCTTGATGAGGAATGCCATTAGAAAATATAATTATTTATCAGCTCGGACTTACGATTACTGGATATTTATAATTGTCTTGTTACACCATGCAAGTACATATGTATATTTTTTCTTGATTGAGGCTTTAAAACTGGAACTCATTGTTCTGAAAAATCCATAAAGAATAACGGAAAAACTAGGATTTAGAAAGCTTATATTGGGATTAGCATTTAGGGTCTCTATATTATCAACTTACTAGTCGTACTTTTGTCGTCGATTTCTCGGCGTTGTGTATGCTCGTCTATGTTTCATTTTTTCTTACCATTTTTAATTAAACTTGAGTAGTTGGACTCACCTTTAATTCAAGAATCCACACCTCTATGGCTCTATCCAAAACCTTGTTTTAAACGTCAACAATTTTCATATATAATGAGGAGATTTATCTATATGTATATTCTGGTTCCTGTTCGTTGTTTGTTGATGATAGACTGTTTGTGTCAGGGTTGCCAGTATATTGCGAAGGTTCCACATAGTTTAAGTCTAGGTTCGGATGAAGTCTAACTCATAGTTAATTAGTGAGCTCTACAGAGGGAAAATGGTGGGTTAAATATTTTTGTTTGACTTACGAATTTTCATACATTTATAGTTTCGTACCTAAAACTAGTTCACTTTGCATAATCATATCAAAGGTTTGGCTATCTAGTCGAGGAACAAATTCTACATTTTTGTTTCGTCTAACTTTTATTTATCGTTATCGGTTTTATTCAGAAATCTTATCATCTATGTTCAATAACTGATATTGTGAAGTGTGAACAAACGAAGAATAGATTCTTCGAAATCTAAAAACAATGAACTGATCATCTATTTATGTATATGTCGACAAAATGAAAATTAAAAACTTATCCGAAATGAAAATATATTGACTCAATTAATACGTCCGACGGACAACAGCAAATCCAAACTTTGCTCACAATTGTCTTAAGAAAAAGAGCAAGAGAAAAAAAGAATGTTACAGGTCTTTCGTTCATTCATATTTTCGGTGCAACAAAGGTTACGGAAATTCAAAAAATGAACGAAAATGGTAGCGATTTATAAAACTGAGTCGACCGAAAATAATATATCATATTATTCTCTTGGGTAGTTATAATAAGGGTAACCATAGCTCTCATCTTCTTCTTCACGTTGCTGCTGCTGCTGTTGTTGCTGTTGATGCGTCTGTTGGGAAGAAGAAGAAGATGAAGAAGGCGTTGAGAAAGGCTGACTGAAGTAAGATAAATCAACCTCATTGTTACTCGTAAGCAACTGAGCATATTGAAGTATGTCCTGGTTATACGTCATTGGCCACGAACTAGTAGTAGTAGAAGATGGACCAGCTGGTCGAGGAGGAGGTGAGTTCATTGATTCACTAGCTCCTCTTGGGGCATGAGCAACTGTTGTGGTGGTAGGGCCTTGGACGCGTTCAGGGAAGTTGAGTTTAGCCTTGGTGCCTTTAAACTTGAGGGCGGCTCGGTCGTAGGCTAAAGCGGCTTCCTCTGCTGTTTCAAAAGTCCCGAGCCAGACACGGGCTGCTTTCTTCGGGTCACGGATTTCGGCTGCCCATTTGCCCCATGGTCGCTGCCTTACGCCTCTATAGTGTCTTCTTCTTGGTTGATCTTGAAGAACATGTACCCAAAAAAAAAGGAAAAATTACATATTGCATGTGTATTTCTAAATGCATGAGAAGAACTATGCAACGTGTGGTTTCAATTATTAGTTATAGACTTATAGTAAGCGAATAATTTAAGGGAAAACTGGTTAAATATTTGTGCCTTAAACTAAAGATGGTGCATACAATAATACTTAGAACGCATCAACTATGTAGATTATTGAACTTTTGCACATTAATAATATCCTCTATAATGCCAATAAATTTGTTGTAATTTAATTACTTAAATCCTGAAGTTTAACGTATATATATTATCGGGTTTTATATTTGCTTTAGTGACTAGGTTTGGACGGATTCATCCAAATTTTATACATAACGGGTCTATGAACAGAGTCAATCAAGTTGATTAATAATAGCATGCATACTATATTTATTACTTTCTCAGTTATAACCAGCGAAATATTCTTCTTCTTTTTTTTGTCAGACACCAGAAAAATACTCAAAGAGTCAACCTGCAGCAGCGCTACACACCGACATTCAAAATTTACACAAAGAAACTATTAAGCCTACCACAAAAATCAATGGGACGTACAGTTGGTTACGTGCGTGGTCCTCTTCTATTTCCGAAAAAAGATTACATATCTAGAAATAATGCCTGGATTTTTGTTTCTATATATGATTAATTACGGATGTTTTTTTTTTGTGTGTGTATAAAGATGGCTTATATAATTCTAATTTAGTATTCAAAGAATAAAAACTGATGTTGACTTTTTGATAACATATTTGGCTTTCAACGCATCTAAAAAACAAGTTAATCATGTTGAAATGCTTCAAAATATTGATTAAGAGGACAACCATAAAGTTGAGAGAGAATGATATTGAAGACAAAACTAATTTCAAATGAACAAGGGAACGTGCGTGGTCAAAATTATTCTATCTAGTTAGGTAAGAAGGCATATGAAGGTTATATATATATGTTTGACGAGTTAAGCCGATCCATTTATAAAAATATTTCTAATTCGTACTTTGGAAAAAAATCTAGATGTACTAATTAAAAAAAAAGGATAGACACGTAGTAACCTGATCGGTGGTTCAATTCAAAACACAGAAGGAAAGTTCTTTACGGAAAGTAAATTAAATGACAGATGCATTGAACTTGAACTTCAATTTGAACCTGGCTAACCTATTAAAAATTCTTTTTTTTCCCCAAACTTAATTATGATAGAAAATAGAAAAAGGGTCAATTATTATTATTAATAGTAAGTCTTTAGTTAGTTAACTTATTAAGACGATTATGATCAAAGCTATTTATATAAAAAGATTTTATTGAATTAATTACCTTGGTCTTGTTGAAGCTGATCTGATTTATCAAGTTCTTGTTTGACTAGCGAGTCTGAACTTTCCGCTGCCGGATTCTCGACAACACAGCTGAGAGTGGAGACCATGGCGGTTGCATCAGTCTCGTCCCAAGACGGGTTATGTCCCGCTGCCGCCGATGTTTCCAGTGGAACCGATCCTTTTCCATACCTCCGATCCACTTTTACAACAAAAATTGTATTCACACGTATATGTCAGACACACACACAAGGAAAAGAACAAGACGTGTGTGTATATATATATGTACAAGACTTTGAAAGGAACTAACTTAGCGAATTGATTGTAAACAGACTAGGGAATCTGGAGAGTGACTAGAAGAACATGGAGCTTGGCTTAGTGATGAACAAGTTGGGAGCAAAATAAGGGTTTTCTTTACTTTGGGCTATGATAAAATATTATGAGGGAAAGAAGAGGTAACAAAAGGGTTTATAAAGACAAGGATCTACAAGAAAAGATGATATAATATATAAATAGTTAAAAATCTTTGGAATGGTGCGGGGTGGGACCGATCGATGAGTTCTCATAGTTTTCTTTTTCTTTTCTTTTTTCTCAATCTTTACTTTTTTGGGAGCTTATAGCTTCGCATGTTTTGGCAGCAGTGTTATGCACAAATTAGGAATGAGTGCGGAACCAACATTCTCATCTTTTTTTTTTTTTTTTAATAATATTATTGGTTCTGTCTTACTGTAATTGTAATTGATATTGTTATTATTTTATATATTCTTTCTTTAATAGTATAGATTGGATGCCAGATATCTATCAAAATTCTGAAATTCGATGGCATATTGGATTTGTTATGTACAAATTAAAAATTTTAAACAGTATAAGTAGAATTTGTGTGTATCAGGTACGAACAATCATTGTTGCTCTAAGTTTAGGCACACTCAAAGCTTGTATCCATTTGAAAATTATATAACTTTAAGACTTTTAGCTAACCACATTTTGAGATCCGGATACGATAGTGCCAATCTCGTATATATTCTGCTTGGAGAGAATCCTGCATCTACTGTATAAATAATATTCATAGTTGTTATTTTTTTTTTCTAAACGCTGCATAAATAAGAAAAGTTGAATTATTAGACGTCCCCATTGTATTACAAGTAGAGTGGCCTCGAGTAGTCAGTGTTTGAAGGACTTCACGTCACTTATCATCACCATCATAAAGTTTTTATTGTAATTATCTTATGTACTGCTTTGTTTTGGAAAACGTTTTTATTTTCATATGGACCATATAGAGTTTGAACGTTTTGTTTATAGAAAATTTGACTTGTATCATAAAGAAAATTCGTTTAGTATTACCAAGAACATTATTGCTAAGTTAAAAATAAATAATAAGAAATTGCCGGTTAATTTAAAAAATGCGAAATCATTTGGGAAGATAGTTAATTCCAAAAATGCTCTTCAAAGTGAGCGAAAATGTCATGTAATATAATAGTAGACATGTATTCTAGCATAGACTATACTCTCAGTCAATTATTTCAAGATCACTCAGCAAAAAGATCTTATGATCGACCCATGTTCTTTGAGGTGACTAAAATCGTCCTACAATGGTAGTGAATTGCTTTCGCGATGCAATTTACAACGAAAACATGTGGCATCATATTCCACTCTTCAACATTATCGAAGTTTTTTTTTTTTTTTTTTGATAAAAGGTTTTTTTCTATATATCTAAGATGATCTTATATATTTTTGCCACATGATTTTTTTTTTTTTTTTGCATCGATCTTTCAATCATTTATATACTTCGGTTTTTTGGTTTCCATAGTGGAGTTATTTAAACTTTTAAGGGTACATGACACTAAAAAATCCAAGCTTGACGCATGCTCAAGAGATTATGAATAATGTAAAGGAGAAATAAGGGAACTTTTTTTTATGAAAAGAACAAAAGCGGTATGATTCGTGAATCCCAAAAAAAATCCAGAAAAGGCCAAATGAGAGGAAGAAAATATATTTAGGACCCATCCCCCAGTTGAACTCTCAAAATCCGCTTCTGCTTTCTCCACAGTGAGGGTGGACACCAAATTCTTTACTCAAATCATTATCGAATCAAAACCGAAACAATTCAACCCAACTCAAACTGAAACTTTTGTAAACTAATTAGTTTTATTAATTTTGTAATATATAAAAGTGGAACCAAGAACAATTTTAGTATAACTGAACTAAATTCAACCAAATAAATTTGTTTATATATTGTATAAATTATACATATTAATTACATAATATAATATTAATGAATTCATTATGTACAGTATATATATTTTAAAGTTGTTTTTGGAAAATGTTACAGAATTCAAAGTAAAATGTTATCTAAAGGAAAATGTTACTAAATTCAAAGGAAAATGTTATCTCTACCTAAGTAAAAAGAAGTCATTTTATTTAGTTTTTTCTTTAATAAAAATTTCTAACATGAAGAACTCTTTAGAAGACTTTAACGGAAATATGCTAGAAAAAAAAAGATAAAAAGTAATAATGATATGAAGCTGGAGAAAATTTAAGCAACAATTGTAAAATGGAGTTAAAAGAGAAAGAAAAGAACAACCAAAAAAGAAAGAAAAGGAAATTGTGCTAAAAACCACTGAAAAACTGTGTTGACATATTCTACACCAACCATTACTAATAAACTCCCTCTTCAACTTAAATCCTTCTTCCAAACAGATTAGATCTAACAACGATACCCACTTGAGGAAACATCAGGATCAAAGATTTTTTAAACCAAGGTGACGGTAGTATTAGATCTTTTCTTCTTCAATATCTATATTGAAAAATTATCATTTGGGTCTTTGAATAGGTCTAGGTTTAATATGTTGTGAATATAGGACAAATGCTTTCGTGAAAGATTAGTACGGTACTAACTTAGATGTCGGAACAATTTCGTTTTCTGGACTCAAATTAAGCTTGATAAAATATGCTAAAAGCTAGTCTCTCGCCCCAGTGTTTTCATCAAAGACGAATTTGCTCGAGAAGGAAAGTAAAAACTAAGTTTGAACTCTTTTTTACCACCAGTCCTTCCATTTTTACTACCAATCCTTCCATTTTTACCACCAGTCCTTACCATGAATTTGCTCGAGAAAAAAAGTAAAAACTATGTAAAAACCAATCTTTCCATTTTTACCAACAGTCACTGTCACTCATATTAGGAGTTGTACTCTTTTTCCTTCGCCCGGTTTTTTCCCAACTAAATTTTCCGCGGCAAGGTTTTAACGAGGCAGCTATTCTCCCCTTCTATTTCTTTCTCTTCTTCTCCATGTATCTTGTTCTCTCATTTTTTAATTTGTAAACTTATTTTGCTTTAATTTATTAACCTGTTCATCAAAAAAAAAAAAAAAAAAAAAACTAAGTTTGAAAGTGTTTTCATCAAAGACTAATTTGCTCGAGAAGGAAAGTAAAAAATAAGTTTGAAAGTGTTGATAAACACGAATTTTGAACCTTTTCTGTCTTCCCATGCTCTTTGATCACATCTCCCATGTAAGAAGCGTCAAACTAGCATTCGATTTTCATTTTTTCAAAGTCAGTGTGTCGGTAAGATCAAAGCTTAGACTCATGTTTGGCTATCTCTAACTCACAGGGAATACGTACGGCTTTTCTCACCGGACTCTGTGTAGAAAACTAGAATTCATTAAATCAAATCCATTATTTGGTGATCTGTCGACATAGTCGAGAGGGGGGGGGGGGGTTCTGTGAATCTGTCTGTCGTAACATATTAATTCATTAAGGAGAGCGGTTCTTAATAAATTACCCATTGTTGAATTAATTTTTGTTTATATTTGGATTTACAACCTCATTAAAACCCATAGTTGGAGATGCTCTTACTTATCTATCTTTTTTTTTGTTTAAGGGGAACAAACTGAACTAAACCGTAATTGCATCAAACCAATCAAAACCAACCCAAATTACAAACGTTTTGATTGGTTTTAGTTTCTTCTATTAGACCGATATCACGAAAACAGTCAAACAAAACCGAACCAAGACTAAACCGGATTCTCCCCTAATTATTTTGGTAACCATCATGGGCCATGGCTTATGTTGGTGAAGTGTCAGGGAAGGGCTTGGTTTCATCTTAAAGTTCTTAGTCCATTTTCCAAGTCCATTATTCTATAGTAAAAAACTTAGATTCTGTTTTCATAAAATGCTCTGTTTTCGTGAGTAAAAATATACTTGGAAATGTCAATGTTGTGTTCATGTTCCATAACGAGAGGAAAAATGAAACAAGGAGTTGTTCAAAACATATTAGAAAGTGTATATATATATATATATATTCAGATAAAATAGTATACATTCAGCTGTATATTTTATTGCAATCCCAACAAATCACTTGGACCTATATAAGCCAAGGAAAAATAATTTCAAGTACTAAAGAATCTGCCTACCACACAATCCTCCATTACTTGTAAGGCTTTTCCTGATTTAATGCATCTTGGAGTCTTGTATTGACCGGTGGAAGCACCTTGTGAGATAAAGAACTCCATGAGAGAATCAAACGTTCCTTGACGCACCACTCGTACCTCAAGAGGCCCTATCGATCCGTCTTTGAACCGACATCTCTTGTAAACATTGTCAAGCGAATCTTCCATTACCAAACAACACTTGGATAGTGCCTCTTCATTGAGCTCCAACTGATTCTTCTTCCTCTTTTCTCCTTCTTTTGACTTAACTTCCAAATAAACAACATAATGACCCGGAAATGTTGAGGTATCAGCATAACTGGTGAAGTCACTCAGAGTGAGACCTGATGACTCTAGAACACGGCTCGCTTGCCTCACCGCCTTAAACAGATCTTCCTCGTTGGTTTTATCGGAATCTATGCTTAAGACAACGTTCTCTCTTCTTACAAACTTAAACTGAGGTGCGTTGTTGTAGAAACCAGTCACCAATACAATATCTCCCACTCTCATTCTATACAAGCCTGAAAAAAAAAACAAATATTCACAAAACATTAGTTTAACCATGTAAGAAAAAGTATTGCATTTTATTGAATTCATGATTAATGTTTTGAATCTCACCAGCGAAGTTTGTAACGACGGGTTCATAAGTGCATCCAAGTTTCACATCATCAAGGTCGACTACATCGCTCTTGTTTCCATCCATTGGTATGAACTCAAAGTAAGACATGTTGGGCATGAAAGTGTAAGACACGTCTTCAGGTTTGCACAGAGGATCTAGATTGATCCCAAAGGTTGTCTCCGAAGAACCGTAAGTTGTTGAAACGAGAGGCAAGTCGTTGCAATAGTAGTTCAACATGGGAACGTACTGTCCCATTGAACCCGTAACAACGGTTTCAATATATTTGGTGTTTGGCCAGAGTTGATTGACTATACCTTTCCAAGACTCTTGGTTGCATATTGTTTCAATTGTGTCCGCTAACTCAGGACGTGGTCCTCCAAGGACCAAAGCCACGGAGCTTTGACATCCCAAGTCTGTGACCCACTTGCTGAGATGGCCTGATCGGATGTTTGAACACAACTCCTCCCAAGAATTCTCAAGAACCTTGATAGCTCGGACCATGACAGAAGCAAAGATGGAACCCATTCTCACAACCTCGTCTCTTTGGACCAAGCCACATAGCAAATGGCAATATAGACTTTCAGTGTTGTTAGGGCATAAGATGACTTCATCAGGGCTCGTATACGAGTAGTACCAGTTAGATGGCCTGCTCTTGAAGTAGTCGCTTTTGAAATAGCTGCTGGTTGCGACTCGAGCAGGCAAGCCAGAAGGAGTCATGGATTCTTGTTTAGTGAAGAGAAACATCATCCCTTTTCCTTCCTCCACACCTTTCACATGCCTAAGCAAAACAAGAAAAGATTTTTCATCATTGGTCTGATCCAAATATTAATCGTTAAAATATATATTCAAGAAAAAGACAAACTGTAGTACTTACTTGGATATAACGTCCATACGAAGATCGTAGATAAACGTCAAATTGTCTAAGTACTTGTTGTTCCACGGCATCATCTTTTGTGCTCCTCCCGAAGTTCCCGAACTACAAAAAAAAAAGAAACATTTCAATTAAGCATGTAGTGTTATAAAAAAGAAATAAAACTATATAATGGAGAGAGCTTCTTGTTTATGTACCTTAGCAAGAAACCAGTAATAGGTCGGGCCGATATAACATCTGATGACTCTCCGTTAACGACACGTTCGATATCAGGTTTCATATCTTCATAGGTCACCACCGGAACATTTTTCTTAAAGAGCTCTTTGTCAAAAGTCTCGGTGAGAAAACGTTGGAGGTACTCTGTTTTTGCATTATTTGTGAGTATCTCCTTCAACAAATCGTCTTGTATTTGCTTAACGTTGAAAGTTAAATCCTCGAGCATCATCTCAGATCCTTCGTTGATATGGGAGATTGGCTTCATATTTGGTTATCTCTAATTGATATGTATATGAAAACGGAGAGTAAAAACTTGGTTATATATATATAGCAAGGAAAAAAAACTTGATAATTAAGCTGTTAACGAGTCTAGGTTATATAGGCAGCAAGGAAAAACTTGCTCATTAAGCTGTTCGCGAGTCTAGGTCAATGTTTAGATGATATATTCTAACTGTAGAAAAGTCTCGAGCAAGGAACACAATTTGATATTTTTAAAAATTTATTATATTACTCTGACCTTACTGTGTGAAATGTGCTAGAAGATGATGCTTCATTTTTGTATTTCAACAACTCGGAGTAGATTAATATACAAGAGAAGGAGTAATAATATAGGAAATAATATTATGCATCTGAAAGGAAATAGTTTTTGTCAAGAAATAAAAATAAAGAATTATTGAACATTTTCATGGAAGATGTAGTTTCCTGAATTTCCAAAGACAAATATGGTATATGCTTAATAAATGTGCAATTTGCGTGAGGAAAATGTTTATTAACTAACTGACTCATCGAAAATTAGTTTAACTAATTCATGGATTCTCAAAGACATTGGTAGGCTTTATATTATTATGCGTAAAGTGTAATGTGTGAGAGGAATACTTAGTTAAACTAATACTTAGATACTCCATATCTTCACATTTTATGCATTAAAAATATAACTTTTAAAAACGAAACATAATTAATCGAAAGACTAATTAATAAAATAGAAAATATGCAGAATACTGAATATGGAGATAAAAAAATTGGAACTTAGTTATTCAATCCTTGGTTTTTTTTTTGTTTATTGATTAAGTGTTTACTGTTTAAAATTGAAACTTTTATTTCTGTTAGACTTTTATGTAAAATCGTTTGAAGCTCCATAAACACCCTAGATCATATTAAATATATACTTATGTTTAAAAAAAAATATTAACTTGGTATTTAGTTTTCAAATTTTCAATTTTAATTATAATACGATCATGCAAATTTGAGATAAAATAAAATATTGTTTTTTAAACCTGTCTATTATATGGGTCGTAAACTCGTAATGTAGTTTAAAATTATGTTTGGCATGCAGCATCACGTTTAATGTTGCCGATTATTCAAGAATCAAGAGTCAACATTCTGCAACTGGTTTTTAGTTGATGTCTGTTTCATGAGAATCAATCGAGTAAGGAAAACGCGGGGAAATCAAAGAGAAATTCACAAGGAACTTGTGCAAGAGTTGAATTTCTAAACTAAGTTTACACTTTTGCACAAGAAAAATAATGTTCATACACAAAGACTAACGAGAGTCATATATAAATTCTACAACAAAGAAAGGTAAGTAGAAGAAAATCATTCGAAAATACCACAAATTAAAGACTCCACACTGAGAGTCAATATATAACTATATATTTAGTTTGAGTCGTGATGATAGTGACGGAGACTAGAAATTACAAACGAAGTTTCAATATCTTATTATTCTATCGTTTTGACTCCTTTTGGAATAAGTATAGTTTTTTTTTTTTTTTTGGTCTATGGAATAAGTATATAGACAATTTAGAAACGAAAAGAAGACGAAATTGAACGCAGTAGAGTTCAAACTCACCTGCAACAGACTCTTCGTAAACTCTCCAGATTTTGATGTATTCCTTTACTATTGGAAATTTGTAAAATTGCATTAAACCAATACAAAGATAAAAATAAAGATTAGTAACAATGGTGTCACTGATATTATATGGTTCTCATGTAAGCTCCAATCGTAGTCTTATCCAACACAACCGTACTTTATCTTTTTTTCTTTCAACCAACCCAAACATTGTAAATTCATCTAAAATTAATGCCAATGCGTTTTAATATCAAACAAGGATAAAACATATTCTCTTCCTTTCCTTATTTTTTTCATATTTTCCATAAATATATCATTTTATTTTTATCTTCTTTCCAACCAACTCTACTCCATTTTTCTTTTGAAATATAGAACCCTTTCTTTAATAAATTTGTACTTCTTCCAAATGTTAAAAATACTTGAAAATATCAAATTTCTAGTTTGTATTTTTTAAAGTCAATACTAAAATATCTAAATCTCATTAATATTTGGTAAATATTAACGCTAATACTTAAATAATATAGTTGACCTTACAACTAAAACCTTAAACTAGTGGTGTGTGACCTGGAGGGATATTGCCCAGAAAAACTCTGGAAGAAGAGACCGTTGTTCCGAGTAAATCTAAGCGTTGAAAGTCATTTCTTAATTAGCAACAACTTCTAAGACAATTTTTATATAAAACAACTTCAAGTCGTCGTCAAATTAAATTTGTTTTTAAATATCGTTAACAAAAAAAAAAAGACGTTCTAAATATCTATGAAAATTAAAAAAACGATTAAAAACATTTGACATTTTATTATTAAAATATAAATAGTTAAAAATCCATTTACGCGGAACTGTAAAACATAAAAAAAAAACATTACATCAAATTCAAACGTCTTCTTTGATAGAAAATCAATTTAAAAGCTTTTGATGTTTTAGCTTGCTTCACCTCAATTAATAGAAGAGGGAAGGAGCTATGTATAGGGATGATTCCAGTGTTAAACTTAAATTTTAATGAATCAATCACCAAACTGTTTTCAATAACATGTTAATTGAGTCTGTTATCAAAAAAAAATATTTATTGTGTGAACTAAATTTAGTTTTAAATTTTGAATAATAACAATAGATTGATATAAAAACTGATTAAAAATATGGATTCTCCGTTTGCAGTCATATATAGCACTGTATTTAGCCTTTTTGACGAAGAAACAATATAACTTATTTATTTTTTTTTTGTAAATTTTGCGCCACAATGTATGTAGTTCACAATTTAGGCGTCAAAACGAAAATTCTATTGCAAAATGGAGTTTGGAGTACAAAATGGTCTAATCAATTTTCAACGCACTTTTGAATAAACTGGTCTTATTCAAACATAAAATCGTAATCATCGTAAAACAAACCAGAAATTTTCAAGTCTGTCTTCAAATTCAACTATTCTCCTGTGAGGGAAGACGTGTGTAATGTTGGACTTAACAAACACTGCAACGCCAAGTGGTCTTTTGATCAAACCATAAGCTGAAGACCCGTTAAAACAGATTCACCAACTCAAGCATCACTAAGCGATGCTCACTCAACCATATCTTCCAGAGTTTTCAAGCAACAACTTCGAAGCAAACAAATGGAATCCATGCTTTGGCTTAAAAACTTCAAAGAAAATAAGGACTACCTATCTACTTCATGATCAAAGCAGTTTCTCCATTCACAAAAGTAAATTAAAAAACACTGTCTTCCGAGAAACGATTCATTAGTGTTGAACCAAACTTGTGGTAACATATCTGTTCATCTATCAAGATAGCTCCCAGTAAGTTGAGCTAGTTTTAGATTCTCTCCTACGTCTTCTATCAACCACTCTCAAAGCCAAACTGTTTCGAGTCTTTTCTTACTATATGCGCTACCATAATTTTGCAGTATATAGTGACTAAATTGGATTAAAAAGAAGTCTAGGAATTAAAAATATCTTACATGTGCTGCGAAAAGATGCTACATATTTGTATCCCATGGACCCCAACTTAATTTCCATGTAGAGATTTCAACCAGCTTGTACGTGAAAGATCAGACATCTGTTGTTTCATCTAAACTTCGCTTGGCACGATATTGACGACCATACCTTTTGAAACTGGTGCAGCTCTCTGATTCTCCTAATTCAGTATCCCCATCTTCTGTTGCACTTGTTCTCTCATCTTCTGTTGCACTTGGTCGCTCATCTGCTGTTTTACTTGGTCTCTCATCTTCTGTTGCACTTGGTCTCTCATCTTCTGTTGCACTTGTTCTCTCATCTTCTGTTGGACTTGGTCTCTCATCTTCTGCCACCTCTCCAGCTAGAATAGGCTTTGTCTCACTACAGTTACTACTGTCTTCTCTTATTTCCATTGTCTTCTTCTGCGGTGGAATAAAGGAGACTTTCTCGAATGATTCTGCCTCTGAAGTTTTTAATCCATCAACAGCCTTGGGAATGTCCACGTCCTCTTGTGTTGGGGACTTCTCATTCAATTCACAAGATGGATCAAAGCTGTAACGGGTGTACCTCGAAGGATTTAGCAGGTAATCCGGTACACGAGCACCACTTTTACTCTGATGAGATGCACTTTTTAAAGAGGCAGAAGCTGAACAAGTATCTTCAGGCTTCTTTGATGTTTCTTCAGATACAAAATCAAACCTGACTCGCTTACTTGTCTTTGCTTCTGAATCTGAACTATTCTCCTTCCTTTTGAGTATAGGCTTTGGTGGCACAGCTTTGGACGACTCTTCTGAGTGTGCTGTCTCTTTGCTTTTCGAGGGCTGATCACCAAAACTGCTAAATTTACTGGCCTCGATTTGGTCTTCCTGCAGCCTAATTTTAGCAGCAACATGGTTAGCACGAGGATCCCTAATCCGCCCACCAGATGATTTTGAAAGAACATCTTTCATAGACAAGCTTTCACCGCCATTCTCTTTCCCTAGTGCAACTTTATCATACTCATCTTCCTCTGCCTGCGTTAAGAAGCATAATTCCAAATCGTAAGAAAATTTTCAATGGATTCTTAATGAAATACCAAAAAAGAAAAAACCAATGAACAACCCTAAGTATCAAAATCAACTCATGATGCGGTATGTGCTCAGAATAAGCCTAATACATTTAACAAGAAAATTTCAAATTCAACAATGTTGAAGTTGGTTATTACATAGGTTGAAGATTCACATAGAAAATTCAATGCTCTTCCATGAATCAGACTCAGACTTCTGATATGAATTCCATATGAATCTAACAGTGCTCCTAAAGCGTTTCCTTAATTCCCTAATTCGAATCAATCGTTACCAAATCAAAATTAAATTTACCTCGTCATCGAGAGTACGGTCAAGGCCCATGGAGGCTCTGATGCTGCACACATCATCAAAATCCTCTCCTCGATCATCCTCGCAGCAATCAATATCTTTGAGATCATCTTCTGAAGGCTTCCGAGCGGAGCTCGAGCTCCTCTGCTGTATCAAGAGCTCATCGAACGATGACGCACAAGGAATCTCATCCCTATCGTACGAATCTCGTTTCCACTCCCGCTTCTCCACGTCTGTATCGGAGAGAGACCATACCGATCCAGATTGCTGCCGCGACGACGGAGCAGGAGACGTAGATAAGTTAGAAGAAGAGGAACGAGAGAAGGCGAGAGATCCGAAGATCCTGGAAACACGAGATTGGAAATCTTCATCGGCTGATCCAGACGACGCCATTGGAATAGCAATTAGAAACTCTGAAAAGTGAAACACACACGAATCGATTGGCGAGTAACGAAGAAGTAAGAACGAAGATAGTACACCGCCTATTAGTTATTAACTTATTATTTGTCAAAAACGGAAATTTTAAACTCGTAAATGGACATCTTACGAATTGGGCCTGTTATAATTGACTTTTCTACTTTTTGGCCCAGTATCTCGGCCTAGTTCAAATCTCAAAGTCACTATTATGGTCATGATATCAAAAATGAAAAAAAGTATGGGTTTTAGTAAAATCATTTTAGCATTGTAACCGTAGGCCGTTTCAGGTCTATTTCGATATGAAAGAGATGACAGGCTAAAAAGGAAAAGAGAGATCTAAGTCTATTAGCTCGAAAATCATTTGAGAGAGAAACATCTATGATGGGATAATCTGATTAGAAAAACCAGATAGAGTCATAGAAACAATTATGTTTTACCTGATTTTAACAGGACTTTAAAACTAAAGTTGGACGAGGTTATAACCTACAATTAACACGATTTTGATTAAAGATACAATCGGAATGAATGATTAAACAAATTTAGTAGCAGCTGTACAAGATATGATACATAGTATAATTAAACAATAGAGATTTAGAAACAAAATTGTATTTAATTATCAAACGACTGTAAAGTCTGCTAAAAAAGTAAGATCATCGTGTCCCATTTTCCAAATTCCTCCCCTCTCCTTCTCTTTTTGCTTTTCAATTTGAGAGTTTATTAATTTTCACAAAAATAAAAATCTATAAAGGAATCATTTATAAGCCCCACTGGCCTCTCTGTCTCTCCGGAACAAAAGGTAATGGAGAAGCAACCACAGTACGGGTCCCACACCCTCTCTCTATTAATCCCCGCGAGATTATATCGTCAACTACACGCGCCTCGTTATTACACTCTACTCAACACCACACGCGCCTTAAAAGCGCGTGGAAGTACGGGATTTAGCCATGTCCTTGTTTTCTCAGATGACCACTGTTACAGAAAAAAAGCTCAGTCAGTCCTCTCTTGGTTTCCCTCTCTTTTTATTTCACACCTTGAAACGACACCGTATCTTACCAACCTTTTCGATCTCCGGCGGTAACTAAAATGGCATAATTTCGCCGTCTTTTGTGGTAAAAATTTTCACGAAGACGGTGAAGTTTTTTTTTTCTTCTTCTTTTGGTCTCTTCTCTTCTCCCAAGACACTCATCCTAAAAACCCCAACCCCCACTGTTTTCTTGTTTTTTTTTCTCTCGATTTCAAAAAAAGAAAACCAGCTCGAAATTACGCTAGGCTCGAGACTTGGAAGATCATCGGACTCTGGAAGCTTTGTGTGTAGAGGATCTCACTTTTTTGTTTTTGTCTGTTGCTTCGTTTATGTCGTCTGTGTGAGAGAGAGATTTAGTGGTTTTTAGCTTTTAGGTTCTTTTTGTTGTTTCGTATGTGATGTTAAATTGCTGTTTGGTTGGAAGAAGAAGCAGTAAACATTAGCTCAAAAATGCATTTCACTAAGCTTGATGACTCTCCTATGTTCCGCAAACAGGTTTGTTTATACATATCTTGGTTTCATCTACGTTTGTCCTCATGTGTCGAGTCTTTTAGTGTCTTAGGTTTAATTATATGTTTATATAAGGCTAGATTTGTTCTTCAACTTGTGAACGTATACTAATTTTGGAACCATTAGGATGTGGAATTGTCTACAAATTTTTGTGTTCACCAACATTTATACCCCAAAATTAGAAGGTTCAAATTAATGTGTCACTGAGAAATTGGTTTGATAATTAGTTGCCTGGACAGCCTATTTGCGGTTTACCTTGTTAATTAACTCATGTTGCTTGATCAAATGTGAAATGACTTATGATCCAGTTCATTTGTTTGGGAGACACTTAGCTAGTGTTCTCATGCTCATTTTTTTAGTCAGACTTCTGTTATGTACTTTATCTTCCAGCTTTGTGCTTTGTTGATATCTTTTTTTCTGAAACAGTTACAAAGCATGGAGGAGAGTGCGGAAATATTGCGGGAAAGAAGTCTCAAGTTTTACAAAGGATGCCGGAAATATACGTATGCTCTTAAACTTTCACAAAGTTTTTTAGGATTTTAGCTGTACATTTATGGTTTTCTGGTGGCTGAAAGATGTATCTTTTAACTGAGATAGATGATCCTTTCTTTTTACAGTGAAGGTCTAGGCGAGGCATACGATGGGGACATTGCTTTTGCAAGTGCACTTGAAACATTTGGTGGAGGCCACAATGATCCAATAAGTGTGGCTTTTGGAGGTATGACCGATTTCACATAGCCTATGGGAAACTCACATTCACATACTTGTCAACTGAGATTTTATGCTGTTTCCATTTTTGAATTCATAATAAATTTTCGTTTTAAGTACTAATTTGTGGTAGCATTGAATTGTACGGAGTGATGTTGTTGTTCCTGCTCTTGCTCTCCGCTCTCTCTTTGATAGGGTTGTTAGTTCACCGGTTGTGGTGGAAATATCTCAGTTAAGAATTGGAAAAAAAAACTAGGTCCATCAAAGGTGCTGATAAACTCTAACTTGCTGCGCCACAGGACCTGTAATGACGAAATTTACAATTGCGTTGAGGGAGATTGGGACTTATAAGGAAGTTCTTCGCTCACAGGTATGCTAGTTTGTTACTGCTACTGATAACTCCTCTGTGGTATTAACGTAGGATAGTTCTGTGTTCCTTCAGCAAAAGGTGGCCTCTAGATAGATTGTTTCACCTTATGACATAGTATAGATTTGGATCAGATCAAGTCTTTTCAATTCAGGTTTTCATTCTGGTGAGTTCTCATTGTCAGGTGGAACACATACTGAATGACAGATTACTTCAATTTGCCAATATGGACTTGCATGAGGTTAAGGTACAAGCTGGTTACATTCTTCTTGGCTAGATATTCATTTTTTGAGTTAAATTATGATGGCCATATATCCAAGTGCATCACTGGGGTGTTAGCACCGACTAGAATATCTTTGAACATTGGAAAACACACATTCTGCCATGTATGAGTGGAAAAAATAGGGATTAGGTTTGACTTTGGGATTATAGCACTAGAAATCTACTCTAAGCTGAATAACTATCACTCCACAACAAATATTTAGAATTAGTTTCTGAGGTCATTAATGTAGAGAAGGTCCGATGAATGTGAATATATGGTTAAGTTTCCTGAGCCTGACAAGGTTATATTTGAATATGGAATCCTGAGAGATCATTTTTGCCACAGGAAGCTCGGAAGCGCTTTGACAAGGCTAGCCTTACCTACGATCAGGTATCCCTTTGTCAAGGCTTTTTTGTTTGATGCACTCCACTGACATGGTTCACACTACAGAAGATAGTTTGGAAAGATTAAGAATTCTCATCCCAACTTTTTACTTTACTAGATGTAATATCTGTATGAAAAGTTTCAACCAAACAAACTGAGTCGAGCTCCATAAATATTTCTGAATACCTTGTTAATGGAGGAAGTCTAGAGTTCTTTTTTTCAAATTTGAATATACATGTGTTGCACCTTTATGCGCAGGCTGTGCATAAATCTACAGAAACCTAGCTAGTTCTTGGCCGTGTTACTTTTCTGAGCATCTCTTACTAGGAATCATATTTGTAGCTTGGAATATAACTGATATCTGTTACTTCCTATTGTGCTTTAGGCCCGTGAGAAGTTTTTATCTTTGAGGAAAGGTACAAAAAGTGATGTTGCTGCTGCTTTAGAACAGGTATGGTGCATGATTTTAGAAATGTTCGTTTCTAGTTTATGTATTGTTTATTTCTCTATACTTTTAACTAAACATATCTTGAAATACTGACAGGAACTTCACACTTCGAGGTCTATGTTTGAGCAAGCTCGATTCAACCTTGTAAGTTTCTTTTGTTTGATCTTGATAATTAATTTCAAATCCATATACCTACTTACTGTCAAATGCAAGCTAGTGTTGGAGTAATCATTTTTTTTTTGGTTTATCTAATTTATGTTCAGGTAACTGCTCTTTCAAATGTCGAAGCTAAGAAAAGGTTTGAATTTTTGGAAGCAGTCAGTGGAACGATGGATGCACATCTTCGGTACTTCAAGCAGGTAAGTTTGTGATGCTTCTTCAGAATTATAAAACAGTCTGAAAAGGTTTGTGTGAAATCTGAATGTGGCTGCTTTCAGGGTTACGAATTACTGCATCAGATGGAACCATATATCAATCAGGTTGGTTTAATTTTTTTTCCTATTGTTTAAGTTACAGATCCCTAGATATTTGTGGTTTATAATTCTCTTCTAAGACTATATATATGAGTCTTCACATGTCATTCAATGTGTTGCATTTGGAAAACTATTTATACCTCAACTCTTTGTTCACAGGTCTTGACCTATGCACAACAATCCAGAGAAAGATCAAATTATGAACAAGCAGCACTTAATGAAAAGATGCAGGAGTACAAAAGACAGATTGATCGAGAGAGCAGGTGGGGTTCAAATGGTTCTAACGGATCACCAAATGGAGATGGCATACAAGCGATCGGTAGAAGCTCTCACAAAATGATAGACGCCGTAATGCAATCTGCTGCAAGGGGAAAGGTTGATCAATATCTCTTACATATGTATGAGACATCTTCCAGAGACTTCTATTAACATTTATTGATGCTTGCAGGTGCAAACAATTCGGCAAGGTTATCTCTCTAAACGATCTTCAAACCTGAGGGGAGACTGGAAAAGACGGTTTTTTGTTCTTGACAGCCGGGGAATGCTGTATTATTACCGAAAACAGTGTAGCAAACCATCTGTGAGTTTTGTATTTATATTTATCTTTTATTTGTTAAACAAAAAAGCAGAATAATGCAAACTGGTATGGTGTTCTTTGCACACTCTGGCTTAGTTGATTTGATGTTTAGGGGTCTGGCAGCCAGCTTTCTGGACAGAGAAATAGCTCCGAACTTGGGTCTGGACTTCTTAGTAGGTGGCTTTATTCGAATAGTCATGGTGGAGTACATGATGAGAAGTCTGTAGCCCGTCATACAGTGAACTTACTTACCTCAACAATTAAAGTCGACGCTGATCAATCAGATCTGAGGTTTTGCTTTAGGATCATTTCACCTACAAAAAACTACACGTTGCAGGTTTGATTCAGAGTGTTTGTTGCTGCCTTAGACCTTTAATGTTTTAATGTTTTCCCAACTTTTAATAGTTTTCACTCAGTGTTTGCTTATGTTTGTCAGTGCAGGCTGAGAGTGCACTCGATCAAATGGATTGGATAGAAAAGATCACTGGGGTTATTGCATCACTACTTAGTTCTCAGGTCCCTGAACAGGTAAGTATTATCACTTTTTTCCATTGCGTAACGAGGCTCATATTAATTATCTATGAGATTATGGTGATTGTCCTTGGGCTTTGGCTGCATTTCAGGGTCTTCCTGGTAGTCCCATGGGAAGTGGTCACCATCGATCTGCTAGTGAAAGTAGCTCATATGAAAGTTCTGAATATGATCATCCTACTAGTGATGAATTTGTATGTGAGAGGAGCTTTTTGGGGTACCATGAAAGGCCATCAAGAAGTTTTCAGCCACAACGGTCCATTAGAAAGGGTGAGAAGCCCATTGATGTTCTGCGAAAGGTCTGTGGGAATGACAAATGTGCGGATTGTGGAGCTCCAGAACCAGACTGGGCTTCTTTAAATCTGGGGGTTCTTGTCTGTATCGAGTGTTCTGGTGTTCACCGTAATCTTGGTGTGCATATATCTAAGGTAAATAGCCAGAACTCTTAGTTTGCATAGTATATGTATATGTAGGTTCTATAATAACTAACTCACGGAAGTTTGTAAAAAAGTCCATCAAAATTTTGAAGAGACACTTAGCTTGATGTTCATTAGCTATTCAGATTGTTAGAGCATATGATAGAATCTAAACTTTGGATGGCTCGACCTTCAATTTGAACGTGACTGTTGCTACAGGTTAGGTCACTCACTCTGGACGTGAAAGTATGGGAGCCATCTGTTATAAGTTTGTTCCAAGCTCTTGGAAATACTTTTGCAAACACAGTCTGGGAAGAATTACTTCATTCAAGGAGCGCCTTCCATGTTGAACCGGGTTTAACAGGGTAAAAACACCATTTATGGTTTCAAATGTTTGCCTTCTCATCCAAAACTATAATAACTCCAATCACAGCTAAACATAAGAACTTTAAAATAACTTTGCCAAATATATGCAGGTCTGATAAATCCAGGGTGATGGTCACTGGAAAACCCAGCTATGCTGATATGATATCAATCAAGGAGAAGTATATACAAGCTAAGGTTTTTAAGCTTCTACCCTTTATTTGATTCCTTATGTTGGAGATAACTCAAGTTATTTTTCTTCTCGAGGAAGTGCATGTTTCACAGTATGTTGTTCCTTCAAAAATTCATTGAACATCAAGAAAAATCTTTTCTTTTGCGGCGTTCTCTCTTTGCTTTGTCGTAGACAATGTTCAGGAAAAAAAGCTAATTCAAACATATTTTCTTTTGTATTTCACAGTATGCTGAGAAGCTGTTTGTTCGGAGATCGAGAGACTGCGATTTCCCACAATCAGTTGCACAACAAATGTGGGATGCAGTGTGTGGCAATGATAAAAAATCTGTTTACTGGCTTATTGTAAATGGTAACGCTGATGTGAATTCTGTGTATGACCAATCATCTTCGAGCTCTTCGTTAACACTTTCTAGAGTAATATTAGTACCAGAAAGGCCAAAGCGTGAAGATGTTCTACTCAGATTAAGAAATGAGTTACTTGATAGAAACTCAGGTAGTTCTTCAAATATTCCTCCCGAGGGAACCGTAGGTTCTTCTCTGCTTCATTGTGCTTGTGAGAAGGCTGACATTGGGATGGTAGAGCTTTTACTGCAATATGGTGCAAATGTAAACGCTACAGATTCAAGTGGTCAAACGCCGCTGCACTGTTGTATTCTCCGAGGCAAAGCGGCATTAGCAAGATTGCTACTCACTAGGTGAGTTGGTTCTTCTTTGAGCCGCTTATCCAAAATTTCCCAAACATTTTCTTCTTTGGAAAGGTTTAGGTTTATGTCTTATCACAAATTGGTTGAATTTTGCAGGGGAGCAGACCCGGAAGCTATTAATGGAGAAGGCAAAACTGCTCTTGACATCAGTGCAGATTCAAAGTTTACAGATACAGAAGTCCTCGCTCACCTTTCAGACTCAAACGGATACAATATCAGACAGTGCTGATGGAGATAAAGAGGCTCGCAGGCATAGAACTTTCGAAGCTATGTTTCATGGTTGCTTTCACGGTTTTAAGAGCCAAACAACAACACTAAAGAACGGCCTCTTATGGTCTCGAGCAAGCTTTAGCCACCAATTAAGTTATGTATTGATGTTTTTTTGTGATGGATATAGGCTGCGTATTGGGAAATTATAGCGTATTGTGTTGTGTCGTGTCGTGTTGTGTGTATGTGGGGACTATAGCATCCTAAGTTTGTTATGTCATGCGTTGTAACTTGTAAGCAACTTACTGTTTTGTTCACTTCTGCTGGAGTGTTAACCATAAATTATTCGTTAGCTATGTGATTTGTGGTTTTGAATCTCTGTCTATTAACTATAAGTATATAGATACAAAGCCAATATAATTATGCCTTAAATTAATTATCTTTCATGTCAATATCGCCACATTTGAAAGTTGATGGTCAATTTTCGTATCAGACTACATTTTGATAGTAATGTTACCATTTTCTCTAATTTTAATATGATTCATTTTAAGTAGGCTAATTAACCCTAATTATTTTTTCACTTAAGATATTTTATAAAAATGTAGTTCAAATGGGAAAACAAGGCTTCACTTTGAATAAAGGCACTTCCTCCGCATAAAGCTTGAAAAATATAATAATTTTTGGCTAAGGAAAAGAAACAAAAGGAGATTGGGAGGAGAAAGCAATTATTCTCAGACAAACAAAGGGAACCACTTTTGTGTAGTAATCTCACACGCTAAGACAAAGTGCACAAATTCCCGAGCCTTCCCACTAATCCAACGGTTCATATCTCACTCAGCTCATCAAAATCAACGGATGAGATCTTCTTTGGATCAGCCTCTCGTTCCCTCGAGCTTGGTACTCGATGTCTTGCTTTCGGCCACTCATGACAGCAACGAGAGCTGCCTTTCACCTGCCTACGTGGCGGTAGGGCCCATGCTTACCACGACCATCTGACATTATGGGTCCCACACTAAGGCGGGAACCCAATTTTCCTCCTTTTTTCATTTTTTGTTTGGTTTTGGCTGTAACGGATTCGGTCATGCTTTTTGAGAGGAGAGAGGGAGAGAGTCACAGTCTTGTAGATACTGTGTCTTGAAAAGAGAGTTTAGGGAGAGAGTGTGTTATGTGTGTTTGGTTTACTAGATTAAAAATGAGCTGAACCAGATTGGATTGTTTTGTTTGTTTGTTTCATATTTCATCTACAGATATAGTAATACTGTGGAAACGAAGATTAAAAAACCCACCTTGAAGTTTGTTCTCTGCTTGGTTATCACTCAATTTTTGGGGTTTTATTTTGAGACATACAATACAAAGTTTGATACTTTTGTGTCCCCCCTTATCAAGAAAATTGTGAGTTTCTTAAAATTTCGATTTTTTTTTTTTTTAAGATTTGGAGGAAAAGTGTGAGAATTTCAGATAAGAGAATCTATGAGCTAATGATTCTATTCATCTTCTTTGTGAAGATTTTGAGTTGAATTCCATTTTCTTTTCTTTTCTTTCTCATTGGTTTTCTCGAGAATATATGTGGTTTTGGTAGAAAAGGATAGGAGAGCTTCCACTGTAGCTTAAAAAAAAGTCTTAAAACTTTTCCGGTTTTTTATGTAAGCTTTGAACTGCTTCACCTTTCTGGATTTTCTCAGATTTGTGTCTATTCTTGTTAAATACACCAAATGCTTTTTTTCTTCGATGAGTGGCTCGTAGACGCAGCAATGGAGCTAATAAGAAGACGAAGAAGAAGAAGAAGACATGGATATAACTACACTATCTCTCTGCTTTTGTTCTTCTTCTTAGTCTTCTCTTCAAGAACAAGTACAAGCACAAGTTGTCGCCGAAGAACTGTGAAACACTTATCCACAACTACACCATCATCTACACCACTCGAATCAAGAATCACTTCCAAGGTTATCGTTATTAGCATCGTCTCAGGGATTTTAACTGGTTTGGTTTCAGCCTTGGTGTTAGCTTTCTTCGTCCGTTGCATTGTCAAATACATGAGACAGACGCCAATTCTCAAAGGTCCTGTGGTATTTTCTCCTAAAATTACACCTAAATCTCTTCACGCTGCTCTCGGTAATGGTATCCAGTTACTTGGCTCAGATCCTAATGGTAAATACTATAAGATGGTACTTGATAACGGTTTAGTGGTTGCAGTCAAGAGACTAGGCTCACTTGAAGGAAGTGGCTCACCAGAGACTAGTAGTAGTAGTAAGTCAGTGAAGAGAAGGTTGCAGAAGGAACTTGAGCTTCTTGCTGGGTTAAGGCATAGGAACCTTATGAGTTTAAGAGCTTATGTTCGTGAATCCGATGAGTTCTCTCTTGTCTATGATTACATGCCGAATGGTAGTCTTGAGGATGTGATGAATAAGGTTAGAGCGAAAGAGGTAGAGCTTGGATGGGAGATTAGGCTTAGAGTTGCAGTTGGAATTGTGAAAGGACTTCAGTATCTTCATTTTAGCTGTGAGACACAGATTCTTCATTATAATCTGAAACCTACAAATGTGATGTTGGATTCTGAGTTTGAGCCTCGGCTTGCTGATTGCGGATTGGCCAAGATCATGCCTAGTTCACACACAGCGGTATCTTGCTACTCTGCTCCTGAGTCTTGTCAAAGTAACAGGTGCTTCAAAATATCATCGCCTTTGAGTTAACTCCTTATTCTTCTCTTTAACTAACACGGTATGTGAATCCTTGTGACAGATACACTGACAAAAACGACATATTCAGCTTTGGGATGATACTAGGTGTTCTTTTAACCGGGAGAGACCCGACCCAGCCTTTCTGTGAAGAGGCTGCAAGTGGAGGCAGCTTAGGACAGTGGCTGAAGCATTTGCAGCAATCAGGGGAAGCACGAGAAGCATTAGATAAGAGTATTCTTGGAGAGGAAGTGGAAGAAGACGAGATGTTAATGGCTTTAAGAATCACTATTATCTGCCTTTCCGATTTTCCGGCAGACCGGCCTTCGAGTGATGAGCTTGTCCACATGCTTACACAATTGCACAGCTTTTAGCCCAATGTTATTGTATCAAACCTATGTGTAAAACCGAATTCAAACATCTGCAGTTACATTAATATATCATTTTCTTTTTTCTTTACCAGTTACTGCTTAAACTTTGATCATGCAAATGGTCCAAGAAATAAGTTTTACTCTTACACCAAATGAAAGATAGCAAGAAGTTCCCTCGCCTAAACGTAAGATAACTAGCAGTTCTTAATGAACGTACTTACTACTACACTCAGAAGCAATACAAAGAAAAGCGCAGAACAAGCAATGAGCTTGTGGAGTCAGTTTTCTACTTGCATTGTCCTAACAGGTGACCCGTTGCCAAGTCTGGATTGTATCAATAACTCTGAGAGGTCACCGCTCTCGAAGAAGGATTTGTGAAGAGCCACAACACATCCTTCAGCTTCAGCATCAGTTACTATAAATGAAATGTTTACCTGCGAGATTTCAAAACAAGAAAGAAATTTGTTAGGTGTGGACGGAAAGAGAGTTTTGTGATAAACAGTGTTACCTTAGATGCTCCTTGTGATATCATCTGGACATTGACACCTTTGGTATAAAGAACATGAAACGCCTGCTCAAAGGTAAAAACAGTTAGCTAAGAAGCGCATAAGAAATATATCTTTCTTTGTAAGAACCTTAAAGTAATTTTATCAGGAGGCAAGATCTAACCCTCTCTAAAATCAGGGAGGAATGTTGAACATTCCCAATTAGAGAGATTATTGCTCTTCCTTTTAGCAGATCCACAACTGCAATTTTCTCCAGTTCTTCTACTACATGATCAAGCTCCTGTTACAAGGCAAAATAAAGAAAAAGCCTATGAAAAACGTGCATCTATGGATTGGAAATAAAGTGCCAAGGATTCTACAAAAACTTGCCTGTTGAATCAGTTCCCTGCTCCAAAGTTTTGAAGGGTCTAGTGTCAGAGATATACTGACTTCACTAGTGGCAACAACATCTACGGAAATGCCAAGATCCTCAAATATTGAAAATACCTGGCCAAAAGAGTGAGGCACGCAGGCTATGATGATTATTAACAGTACCTAAATAATTATAGGCTGGATGGAGAAAAGTGTTCTAAGGGATGAACTTTTGAAACTTAGGCCACAAAGTACGCTGAAAATGTGCATTCTTACCTTTGCAAGAAAGCCAACCTGACCAAGCATTCGGGTACTTGCTATATCCAGCATGGTCACATTGCGTTTCAGTACAATGCTCGTTAAAATTGACTGCCACATGAAAAAAGCATAAATTTTGGTTTTCTATGAAGTTTCTCACCTGAGCTGCATAAAAAGAACAAAAATTAGGAGACTCTTCACCTTGGTCATGTCTCTTGTTTTAGTGATGATAGTTCCAGGAGCTTTAGGGTTATACGAATTTTTAACCCTAACAGGAATCTCACCCTCTCTAGCTGGTCTCATTGACTGTGGGTGCAAGACCTGCAGCAACAATTTTATACTCAACCACTTGAGCATTGCCATTGTACAATTTTTCATGCAATAATGCTAATATCTCCACTTTAGTATTATTGCATACAAGTAGAGTGGGACCTGTGAACCAAAATAAGCTAGCTCGGCTGCTTCATCGAATGTCAGAAATGGTACTGGTGTAGCTCGTTTATAAATAGTAGGGTCACATGTTAGAACACCATCAACATCTTTCCACACCTACTCAATGGAAAAACAAACATCCAAACTGAAGAGAGAAGTCCACAACATTTAAAAAGAAAACATTAAGCCTTGAGGCTGCAGAAGAACCTGAATCTCTTGCAAACCCAATGCTTTGCCAATTGTGGTTGCCGTCAAATCACTACCTCCCCTACCTAAGGTAGTAACCGCACCAGTTTTCCAACCCTATTATTGAATAAAAAAAATTAGGCAAGCCACAAAAACTTGAACGAAAAACTTGGTTATCTGTAGATTGAAAACTGTTAGCAATACCTTCCCAAGGAAACCTGTTACAATAGGAATAGCAGGATCATGGATCCAATCTTCATATAATCTCTTGGCAACGGCTGGATAAGTTGCTTCCAAGATATCCCCATTTGTGAAATCATCCGTTGTAATGAAACCGATCTCAAATGCATCATACTGCAAAGTAATATTCATCAATAAACATACTAAGATTTGTTTTCGGAACAAAAGTGAGCATCTCGAGTGGATATCAACTAGAGTCGCCAAAATGCATGATTATGCATAAGTAGCTAAAAGCAAGGCAAGTTTACGAAGTAAAACAGAAGTACACCAATAAGACCAATTCAGAGTATAAGCTTTCCATTTAATTATCATATTTTTTTAAACCAAAATCTGGATTGAACATTTCTAGCCTAATCTAACAACACGTCAATTTTACTAATTAGTCAACCAAATGAAATATATGTATATTTTTTTGATAAGGAAAATTAAGTTAATACTAAAATATGATGATGGACATACTTGGCGTGCTTTGACACCGATTTTATTAAGATAAGCTGCAAAAATCCTTGTAGACAAACACTCTCCAAAAGAGACCAAGTAGTCTCTAGTTCGAAGTGTCAACTCCTTCATCATGGCAATACCTTTCAAGAGTTGCTCCAGCTCTTCCAAAAAGGCTGCAAAATGCATCAAAATTAAAAAAAAAAAAAAAAAAAGAACAGCAAGGCATGCAGACTCTTGAATACGATCAAAGTCATCACCAAATCAAACATTTATGAGCCTACTCAAGAAAAGCACCAAGTGTTGGAAAGTCTACAAGGTACACGAACAAACTAAGCTTACTCAAAATAACAGAGGGATCGATGTTGAGCTCTTGCACTGTCCTGAAACAACAAAAAGAGAAAAAACACATTCCTGATCAAAAACCAACAGCAAGCAAGAAAAGTATTTTCATCATATTTTCAGGAAACCAAAACCTGAGATGCAATTCCTTAATAATGCTCAACTCCTCAATCTCAGATGCATTTGAAACACCACAGCTAACCGCCTTCTCTCCCGCCTTCACTAGCAACAAGATCATAACTTTAATCTCATAAATTCAATTCAAAGTCATCGAATAGCAAACAGAGCAAGGAAGAGCATTTCAGCATTACAAGCAAGAGATTGTTGGTAGTTTTCCCCATTGCAGAGAGAACAATGACGGGACTTTCTTCCGGAAAAGTCAAAATCAAATCCGCCACTTCTCTCATTCTCTCAGCTGACGCCACAGAAGATCCACCAAACTTCATCACGCATGTCAATCTCTTCTCTTCTACCTCCATCTCTCTTATCACGTCTGTCTTCTTCTCATCCAATACAGCTCGCACACTGCTTTTGCAGCCTGAATCTGAAACCATCCTAATAGAAGAGCCATCTCCAATACGTAACAAGAATTTCCTCGAGCCCTTCAGCGCAGAGAAATCAACACGATTCAGAGAAATCGGTAGCGTCGGCGAGTTTCGGTGGCGGCTTTGCGGCAATCTGGTGAAAGGTGCATTGCTATGACAACAACGTACCCTAGTAGCCGCCATTGAAGATGAAGAAGAAGAAGGCCGAGGATATTATTTATTGATAGGTTTTTTTAAAACCAGAAATCGTACAGCTCAAATCAATGAGACGCCAAAGATGGAAACTTTGAAGCCTCTCCTTTTAGTTTTCTGTAGCAAAACGCCGTCGTGTTTTTTACCAAACCTTTGATTTGATTTGATTTGACTTGACCCGTTGGTTGTTGCAATAACTCAAGTCTGTAATAAAAAATCGTGCGCGTTTTTGCTTCTCTTTCATTAGTTTCCCGAAAAGCTATAAACTTTTTGTTGGATTTTTCCATCGGCCATGACGATTCTCACTTTACAGTCCTCGTATAGCCCTTCTCGAATTCCAATTGCAAAGAACGCGAATTTCAATTCGATTCCGTCGTGGGTTTCTCTAAAATCGAGCACTGCTTCTTCTGTTAAAATCTCGCATAAGCAAGGACAAGTTGAGAATCTTCATTTGGTATCATTGTCGAAGCATAGGAAGCTCAACGAAGCATTTGCGTTTTTCCAAGAAATGGATAAGGCTGGCGTCTCCGTTAGTCCGTATTCTTACCAATGTCTCTTTGAAGCTTGCAGAGAATTGAGGTCTTTGTCTCATGGGAGACTCTTGCACGATCGTATGCGGATGGCTTTTGAGAATCCTTCTGTGATTCTTCAGAATTGTGTGTTACAGATGTACTGTGAGTGTGGGAGCTTGGAAGATGCAGATAAGGTGTTCGATGAAATGCCTGAGTTAAATGTCTCGAGAATAACGATGATATCTGCTTACGCCGAAAAAGGTCTTTTGGATAAAGCTATTGGTTTGTTTTCAGGAATGCTAGAGTCAGGTGACAAACCTACTTCGTCCATGTATACTACACTCTTGAAATCTTTGGTAAATCCTAGTGCTTTAGATATTGGTAGACAGATTCATGCTCATGTTATACGTGCTGGGTTATGTAGCAACTCATCTATAGAGAATGGAATCTTAAACATGTATGTGAAATGTGGTTGGTTAGTGGGTGCTAAGCGAGTGTTTGATCAGATGGCAGTGAAGAAACCAGTGGTTTGGACGGGATTGATGGTAGGTTATACTCAAGCTGGAAGAGCAAGAGATACTGCGAAACTATTTGTGGATTTGTTAACGGAAGGTGTCGAATGGGACAGTTTTGTGTTTTCAGTTGTTCTTAAAGCATGTGCTTCTCTTGAAGAGCTTAATCTTGGCAAGCAAATTCATGCATGCGTCGCTAAGCTTGGACTGGAATCTGAAGTCTCGGTTGGAACTCCACTCGTTGATTTTTACATCAAATGTTCCAACTTCGAGTCTGCTTGTCACGCATTCAGAGAAATCAGTGAGCCAAACGACGTTTCCTGGAGTTCACTCATTTCCGGATACTGCCAAATGAGTCAATTTGAGGAGGCTGTTAAAACGTTCAAGTCTTTGAGAAGCAAAAATGCGGCGGTTCTAAATTCTTTTACATATACTAGCATATTCCAAGCATGTTCGGTACTCGCTGATTGCAACATTGGTGGCCAAGTCCATGCAGATGCTATAAAAAGAAGTCTGATTGGATTTCAGTATGGAGAAAGCGCTCTTATTACGATGTATTCAAAATGTGGATGCTTAGATGATGCCAGTGAAGTCTTTGAGTCAATGGACAACCCTGATATTGTTGCTTGGACGGCTTTTATATCTGGCCATGCCTACTATGGAAATGCCTCTGAAGCTCTGAGATTGTTTGAGAAAATGGTGAATTGTGATATGAAGCCAAACTCAATTACATTTATTGCGGTTTTAACTGCCTGCAGCCACGCAGGCCTTGTTGAACAGGGCAAGCATTACTTGGACACGATGCTTCGAAAATATAATGTGGCTCCTACTATTGACCATTATGATTGTATGATCGACATTTATGCCCGCTCAGGACTATTAGACGAAGCTCTGAAATTTATGAAGAATATGCCTTTTAAACCTGATGCAATGAGCTGGAAATGCTTTTTAAGTGGCTGTTGGACCCATAAGAATCTTGAATTGGGTGAGATTGCTGGTGAGGAACTTCGCCAACTCGAGCCAGAAGATACAGCTGGATACGTGCTACCGTTTAATCTGTATACTTGGGCTAGAAAATGGGAAGAAGCTGCTGAAATGATGAAACTAATGAATGAGAGAACGTTAAAAAAGGAACTGAGCTGCAGCTGGATCCAAGAAAAGGGCAAGATTCATCGGTTTATAGTGGGTGATAAACACCATCCGCAAACTCAGGAGATCTATGAGAAACTTAAAGAGTTTGATGGTTTTATGGAAGGTGATGTGTTTCAGTGTAGTATGCCAGAGAGAAGAGAACAGCTTCTTGACCATAGCGAGAGACTTGCCATTGCATTTGGACTGATATCAGTGAATGGCAATGCCGGTGCACCTATTAAGGTATTCAAGAATCTTCGGGCATGTCCAGATTGTCATGAGTTTGCAAAGCATGTATCTTTGGTTACAGGACGTGAAATCGTCATCCGAGATTCCAGAAGGTTTCACCATTTCAAGGAGGGAAAGTGTTCTTGCAATGATTACTGGTGACTGGTGATTTTTAGTGTCTGTATCAGTAGATATTTTACATTGGCCTCTAACCCAACAAGAATTGAGTCTGCAAAATGACAGTAAGAGTTTCCAAACGTGGATATATTACATGTCAAAAGTAGTGTGGGTAAATACAATACTTCGGTTTGCAAAACTGGATTAACATTTTCCTGACTGCAAAATAACCACACAGGAAGAAAGCATGAACGATATATGGTACTGTTAAAGCTGTAGTAACATGACTGCTCTGGGATCTTGAGGTCCCCAAGGTCACTACTTACTGGCTGGACCTGGAGGCTTCCCACAATCTACGTTCTATCCGCAGCTTCCTTAGCTCTGTTAGTCCTTTCTCAACTGAGAATTAGAATTAACCAATTTAGTATGGATACACCTCTTTTGACTAAAAGGAATTTGGTGAATAAGATTGTACCTTCAATGGCGTCATGTGAAGATGGAGAGTGTGCACTCCTGCCGATCCAGAATCGAAGACGTTCTCTCGCAATGTCCACGTCTATGCCAAGGGATAGGGCTCTTCTCCAGAAGTACGTGAGCCAAGCCTGTCAAAAGTTCCAAAGGATACATAGCATTGAGATTGGAAAAAGGCCAAGATTGAGCTGACTAAAACATCATTAATATATCCAAAAGATACAAAGGAACAGAAAATGATACAAAAGGAACAGAAAGCAGGGATCAAATGAAGGAAAACCCCATGAGAGAAAGCGAGAAAGAGTCTGTATTCTGTACCTCCTTGAAGAGAACATCTTCGGACTCTTCTTGACTCAGTTCTGCAAAGGACCAAAGACACAGGTTAGAATTATCCTCAAGAATAACAAGAACTGTTTACACTCTTTGTTGAAGTAGTATATGATATGTCAACATAGAATACTGAAATTTAACTTTTGTATTCCATAAGGTCCTAAGTTTATCAAGAGTTTGTCATTGTTACTTTGTTGATTATGCTTTACTCCATACGTTGAATCTTATAACACCAAGATATTGCCCTAGAAATTCAGTGATATAAGCTAAATAAACTTACCAAGTACCTCCAAAGACTTAGGACCACCTGGTGATTTTAATTCTGAAATTAAACGACCAGAAAGAAAAAACATCAGTTGCATAGCATAGACATGTAAGATGCGACAATAAATATATATATACACTATAATTTTAACAATCTTAATGGTGAAATTAAAAGCCTGGCAAAAAAGTCGCCATTTTTAGCTAATGCAATGATTGACAATAACATAATAAAGAAGAGCTTCTACAGACTCACCGGTATCAGATTGTCGAGCAGTATTGAACAACCTTAGCTGGGTTAATGTAATAGTAATGGCAACTTCAACCTTTAAAAGAACAAGCATAGTCCATGAGAAAAATGAAAGAGGGGAGTGGCGAGAGGGGCGCATGAACCAAATGAAAGAAGATGAGATAAACCTTTAAAGAAGTTAGCTCCTTTAGACCCATTTCCACAGAGAGCATACTTTCAATATTTCCCTCTCCTGTTAGATCATTTATATCTTGAACGAGCTGGCTCCTCTTCTCATTCTCCTCAGAATCTGGTCAGATGTTTTAATACCCAAAAGATAAATATACAGTAATGACAAGTAACAATCGAAACTATAGAATGTTACCACAACAGATATCTTAGAAAATAGAAACATGACTACGTGATTGCTTGCCTTTTTCCCAACTTTCTTCCTTAGCCTTCTGCCCAGCTGAAAGCACAATTTCAAAAGGAAGAGGGGCCAGGGATGACCAGTATTCATATTTGGATGTAGCAATATCCGTACATATGCCTGAAATGCAAAAATGCAATAGATGTCAAGAAGCGAAGATAAATGATGATATAAGAGTTCTAGGTCATTAAGCAGATATGTTTGTTACCCCTTACCGTATCTAGCAGCTAAGCCCCAATACCGAGCTAGCCAGCACCGCTTAAGAACAACTTCCTCCTGAAAATTATACAAGGGTGTATTACTTAAACCCTACCATAAGCTTATGTGTAGACTGTGGAAAAACATGAACACAAACCATCTCTTTTTGGGTCAATATCATTCTATGTGTCATTGTTCGTAAAGCGTTGACTTCAGATTCAGCTCCTTGAAGTTGTGCTACTACAGCATTGGTCTCAAGTTTTGCATTCTAAATCACAGTGAAACATAAAAAACATAAGATTTCTACATTTTCATTCATTAGCACCTCATAGTGAATGTGACACATTGACAGAAAATAGGGCCTACCTCTACTTGAGACCGAAGATCAGCAGTCTCTTTATCAGTCCCTTGTCTATTCTGCCTTGCCTCTTTAAGGGCCGCCTGTCATAGAGTCAGTGTTGGTGAATCTAAAAGGCAGAATAAAATCTTCATAATTGGAAACAAAACCACCACATAATAGTAAATCTCGAGGAGCCTCAGACTATGGAATACCTCTCTTAGACGCAAAGCAGCTTCTTTTCTGCAGCATGAAACAAAGTGCATTCATGTAAGCATTTTAATCCTACAGAAAAAAGAAAAAAAAAAAAAAAAAAAAAAAAAAAACAGAACTGTATTGATAATAACTACCTGCTCAGAAGTTTAGCTTCCAAGGATACACCTTCTCCCAAAGAAGTCACCTAAAGTTTGTCTCAAGGGTGAGAACAGTATTGAAAAAAAAAACAAATACAATTATCCATACAGGAAAGTTTGGCGCTGCTCCCAAATTACCTGCTTTTCAAGCTCTCTCACCCTGGCTTCTGCTTCCTTGCATCTTTCATCCTCAAGCCTAAGCTGTTAATAAGCTCAAACGTATAATAACTTTACCCTGAGGATAGATGGAAACCAAAAAGGAGAAGACTTTATACCTTTTCAAGAATACTCTCATTCTCCTCTTGTAACATATCAAGCTGTGATGTAATCTAATTGTCAGTTTCCATCCATTAAAAAATCAATACATAAGAAGAAGAAAAAAACACACAAAAGGAATTAGCATACTTCATCACGAAGTGCAGATGCTTCATGCTGATCTTTTGAATCTTTTGCATTAAAATGACCAATTTCATGTATAACCCTACAATAACAAACAAACTTCCAAGTCATGAACAACACAAAACCCAACTAGTAGTAACATAAAGAAGATATTTTGTGAATTCTATTCACCTCTTTTCATTCTTAGGAGTAACAACAACTGGTAATGGATTCGTAGTTTGATTCCTTTGAGACAGTTTACTCGGAGGAACAGGTGGTTGTGATGCACGAACAGACACAGCTGGAGAGTTCCGAGATAACTAATATATTTCACAATCACCAACAAGTTACTACTACTACATTCCTAATTTCTCAATCAAAATCTCACATTTCCAAAATTGGAAACTATAAAACCAATTTCCTTAAATCTCTACAATTGAAAATGAGCAAATTTAGTAAATTGGTTTACCGCAGGAGAGGAAGATCTAGCGATCTTGGGAGGAGGAACAACAACAGAAGCAACAGGTTTAGGTTTAACAATCGTGGAAGAAGCATTTCTAGTGAAGGAAAGAGGAGGAGGAGCACCATATCGGAAACCTAAATCATCACCACCGACTTCATCATCATCATCATCGTCATCGTCATTAGTGGTCTGTGAAGCCATGACTTTAGCAAGTCTCTGAGCTGCTGCTTTAGCTGCGACGTTTTGTGCTCGCTTGACGTTTGAAATAGCAGTAACCGAAGAGGATCGTGCGTGGTGATGACGCGCCGGAGAAGAAGGAGCTACTGCATTGGTGGTACCTGAATCGCCGCTCCATTGACGAAAGTAGCTTGGACTTTCCGTGCGTGCTCGCTCCATTGGGAAGCACGAAATGTAAAGATGGTGAGAGATGGATGATTCAGACCTAGATCTTCTTGGTTATGTTTGATTAATGGAGTCAGACAAAAGACATCTTTGTTTTTTTCTTCTTCTTTGTTTCACATTTAAAGAAGGAACAATAAAAAAAAAAACAAGATCAAGAGCTTGAGTTGAGTAAGTCTACTTTAGTTACTTTGGCCAAAACAAAATTAGTATAGATAATTTTGATTTAATTTAAAATTTCACCACAACATTTTTCAAAAATAACAAAAAAAACAATTATCTTTCGAGTATAATATGAAATATTCGTATATTATCTTTAATAAATAAATCGTAAGTAAAATAAATAAAAAAATTGAAACATTTGTCACCGTCAGTTGGCCACGCCGTTGCTTGCTCTCCGTCAACGATCCATTAATGATTTATGAGTTTCTTTGCCGACAACTTTTCTATCTACAACAATTGTCTCCAAGTTAAACGAGGTGTATTAAATTAAATATATTTGGAGAGATTTGAGTTTTATTGAGTTTTGAGATTATTTGATAAAATTTTGGAAAATTAAGAATTTTGTTATTGAATTTTCTGAAATAACCATGAGATTTGGTTCTTTGTATTTTTTATTTAGAAATCTTTTAAAATCTTACTTGAAACTTTTAAATCAAATTATAATCATGTTTTCAATAACAGTGGATTTAAGTATATAATTTAAAATCATCAATCTAATAATATTTTTAAAATTTAGTATTATTGGATTGATGATTTTAAATTATACATTTAAATCCACTGTTATTGAAAACATGATTATAATTTGATTTAAAAAGTTTCAAGTGAGATTTTAAAATCTCACTTTTAAAAATCCATGTTTATAATTTGATATATCTTTTAAAATCCATATTTCAAAAACACATGATTTGTCACTAAAATTCAAATCTCTCCAAATAATCAGTCCAATACACCCTCTAAATCTTTGGGGTTTTTTTGTTTGTCTTCATCTATTGGTTATTATCTAATTCGAGTTATTAGTGTAGGGTTTCTATAAGTCTCGTTTCATTTTCGTAAATCTCCAATAATATGGTTTGGATATCGATTTTAAAGAAGAAAATAAATATGGTGGGCTTACCATAATTTAAATTACGTTAGATCTTCACTTTGTTGGGCTTCTCAAAAACTTTGATAAAAAGTTCCAGCTCCTTTGTGACAAAGTCTTACAGCTAAAATACTGTATAATTATCGTTTAGTAGAAACACAATCTCAACGGGCCGAATATATGAGAACGATCTAATCAAGTTTGACATTGAGTTTGTTTGTTGATAGGCCAAAATCAGGCCCATTTTCTCAGATAAAAGTCCCGAAACATCAAACATTTAAGAACATAAAACAGCAACATATGATGATGTTAATTGTTAACTACGTCAAAAGAAAGTCACATAGCAGTAGTAATAGTAATAGCATGAAGATAATGTATATAAATATGTAATACATTGTTCATGCGTTAATGTTACTCGCAACCCCAGAAGATACAGCAATAAAAAAAACATCAATCGGGGCATGCATACTCCTACCAAATTAGACACTCTTTCGTTCTTGATCATTCCACAAATCGTACCCCAAAACAAAAGAAAGCCTAAAGGGGAAATAAATTATAATCGAAACCACCCACCAAAAAAAAAAAGAAGAGGGGAAAAACAATTGAAGAAGGTGGGCTTTGAGTTCAAAACAAGGAAGAAAATGGTGGGCAGTTATTTTTATTGAGAAAATGGTGTTAATAAATAAATAAAATAGAGTGAATATATATATATATATATATAATTAAGAAAGAGTCCTACCATAATGGAGGATCATGAGATGATCAGAGGTAGATGAATTTGGAAGCAAAGTAAAGTTTTGTGAAAGAGAAGAATTGACCCTGCCTCCTCTCCATATTGAATCTCTCACATGTTGTAGTGTCAACACTGGCTCCAGTTCTTGCCCTCTGCATCTTATCTCTACCTGCTTTTCATTTATTTTTATTTTACAAACATACAAATAAAAACACTATATATTAGTCCTATGAATATATAATAGTAACACAAAAAAAGAGACCAATGCTAAGTATTTAAAGAGGATTTTCTAGGTATATTAATATTTGATGGGGATGAGGAAAATTTGGGTTTAATGAGATCATTGCTTCGTAGGGGTGACGAATAGAGAGTGATGGAAAAAGCCACGTGTCATGGTGGCTACGCAATGCCGTAATTATGTTCTCTCTACTTTACTTCTAAGAGATTCCTGATTTTCTAAACACGATGCTTTTAAAAGAACTAGCAACACCAACAATGACACCACCACTTATTTCACATATAATAAGTTAAAAGAAAACTATGCAACACATAATAATATATTTGATCATATTTGAATGGTACCCACGATGTCCAAATCTTAATCATTTCGCGGCTCATCCTTTTTTAATTTTTCTTCTACCCGTAATGTATTTTGATTCCAATGACTTCCAAATAGAATTTTATGTTACGCCGTCATGTCAAGAGTATTCAACGTGTGCCTATTTCAGTTAAAAGGTTAGGTAATGACGGATATAAGTCGGATACGAAGTAATTTCGATATAAAACTATAGCCCGAAATGCATTTGAAAAGAAACGGATTTGAGAATTAGATTATAGGATAGGGTATGGCAAATTAAAAAAATTTGGAATTACTGTATAAAGTTTTATTAGGTCGGGTAAAAATTGGACTAGATAGCCGAAAGGTAATTTTGGATGAATTTTGATAAATAATTTAAAGAGATTTTACATAATTTTATGTAAAAAATAACCAGAATAATCTAAAAAAAAATATTTAGGCATCTGTATGATTACTTTCCCATAGGGAAAGGTAGTTGTAGATAAATTGAACATGATCTTGTGCCTAAAAAAGTTGAAATATTAAAAACAAAATTTGATTTCTAAACGGAGGAAACTCATTGGAGACACTACACCATGAAAACTTCACCATCATCTCATGCACGTCTTCTCTTTACGTTTTGCTGACTAAGGTTTACGACCCCAAAAGCATTTTAACAGTTAACATTTTTTTTGTTTCTTAGTGGGAATATAAACCTATTTCATTATAAATAATGTAGTTGATGCTGTTAACTGTTAGATACGTACGTTCTATTAAATATCTTATAAATATACCAAATAGAATACTGTCTACGGTTGTTATACATTATCATTATTCTTTGGTTAGCATTATTCAATAATTAGCATAGGAAAGTGGTGTTCTATCTCACATATCAACATCTTAATATATATATATTATTATATTAAAGGACCCACACCACATACTTATATAATAAATTAATGTAAAATTCAATATAAAATAGGGACCATAGAAGTTGTAGTCGGATATGCATATATATTAAAAATGTTTTGCATGCATCGGATCACTAACTTAAAAGGATATCTTGTCGATCGAGTTTATCAAAAAAAATAAAATATATATATATATATATATATTTATCTATATATATATATATATTATCATGTTCATGGCTCCCTTATCTGCCCTTTAGTGCTGCTATTTTGTTCCTTTTTAAAAATGCAATTTTATTTCAGCAAATGTCAATGATTCTGTTGTTGAAGGCGACTTCATGCATTGCTTTTCCCCGACGTAAAATACATTTTTTATTCACTATATACATAATTTCTATAAATTAATACTCGATAAATTAATAAATACTATAAATTAATAAAATTTACTGGTCCAAGTCGGACCGGTGTAAAAATGAACAAAACTTGATAAAATAATAAAATAATAATATTTTTAGAATCTCTATATAAATATATGGTCTCATTAATAACATAAATTAATAATTATGTAAATTTTCATATATATATATATATATAATAATTTTATTTTTATGAATTTATGTTAGAACTCATAAATAAATTTTTTTATATAAGAAAATATTGTGTTGTATTTTAAACTATCTTATTGTTATAATGTAAATAAATTTATTATAAAATCAAACAAACTTTTCTATAAATTTTTAAATTATAAATATGAATAATTTTTATTTTAATAGTTGTATAGACTGTTTAAATACAACAATTAAAGTTACTAATCATAAATTTAAAATTTATATTAATTGTTTATATAAGTGAATTCATTTATAATATTTGTTATTTATTATCAAAATAATTTAATTTTCTTTTAAATTTTAAACTTTCAAGTCCAAAACTATTAAAATTTATAATATTCAATACATTAATTTTATTTAGATTAAAAAAAATTTATTTATTTTTGACAAAAAAATTCTATAAATTAAGAAATATTATTTTATATTTATTAATTTATAGATAAATTAATATCACTCTAAATTAATAAAATATTATGGTCCCAATATTATTAATTTATAGAGGTTTTACTGTAGATATCAAATATCCCTATATTGGAATTTGCAAGCGATTTTAAGAGACGTGCTTCTAATTTTTATTTTTGTGTATTAAGCAGCTTAAAATAAGGAAACGGAATTATACAAATATAATCATACATTTTTGGTAAACTTTAATTTTTCATTAATTTTATATAAATAGGCACTCGTTGAAGAGTGATTCAACGAGTGAAGATAATAACACATCATCTTTTGTAATGATACGTAACACTTAAGATTTTTAGGATTAGTAAACCATTGTCAAAAGAAAACTGGATTTCACACTTCAGGACAACCCAAAACCAGAGTTTGACTTCTTTACTCTTTTTCTATGTATTCATATCTATTGGTGAAATTAGAAATAATTATCATTAAATACATACTATAAAAGGAAAACTGACTACAAATAAAAACTGAGTATGCCAAACTAAAAAACTTGATACCCATTAACAAAAAAAAAGTTATAAAACAAAAACTTTTAATAGGTGCATAGACGAGGTTTTGTTCAAAATTTTGTCAAATTCTACAATTTTCTTATATAAAGCAAACTGTATAGACTTTTTAGTAGCTAGTTTAAAGTGCACCCGTAATTTTGCAGGAAAACAAAATTTGAGACACATGAAAAAAATTAAGATTATTAATTTGATTGCATAATCCATTAAAATGCGCATGTGAAATTTTATAACCCTACATATGCTAAATCATGATGCATATAAAAATTAAAAAAAAATAGTTTAATTGAAATTATATCACTATTTATAATACTTATTTCTCTAAAATTGTTTCTAGAAAAAAAAACTCAAACTAGGGCCAGTTTTTGTCCCAGGAAAAAACCATTATGTGACTTATTATATGTGATTTTTCATGCCACATGGAAGTGATGTGAATAAAGCATGCATTTTTATTTGTCATTTTCAAAATCATATATATGATACTATATGCGTGACAAATTGTAAATTTTGCAAATTATTTTTCAAGGAAAAAAATTCCATCAATCTAGACGGACAATCATAGACCAAACATTTGCTAAGAAATATAAATTCACAAGCAAAACTGGTTGGATCCAACTCTTATTTTTGCAAGTAGTCGGATCAAATATTCTAATGCCAATATATTGTTGAAGAAAATATAGTGGAGAAGATAATTAAAGACACGATGTATGATTCGAAACAAAAGAAAAAAATTTAAAATTTAGATAGATATATGTGGATGGAGGATATGGAAAATTTTAAGAAAGTGCAGCACTTAAAGAGGATATGAGTATGATTGATGGGGAAAAGGCTTTTCAAGCACCAAATTCACAAGAGGTTTGTGAAGGAAAGGGTCCTACACGAGACACTAACAAACAATTAGCTGAACCAAGGCGAGAGATTGAGATTGTTGGTGTTGATGAGCCACTTCTATCATAAGCATGACGGTTTCGCTAAGCCTCGGTTTATTATATATATGGAAGAAAGAAAAAATAAAAGAGATGCTTTTAATTTTTGAAAAATAAATAAATATATATATATATATCTTTAAAATTCATATTTCAATGCATCTCGTCCTAGATAACATTTTTAGAATACCGAAACCATAAAAAATTTCAGGAGTTTTTTTTTCTATATCAGCGGCTTGGAAGATCTTCCTTATATATACAAAATTTCATGTGAAATATATTTAAAAGAAAGCTTAATCTTTAACAAACACAAAAAAAAAAAAGTGCTAAGGCTCATTATGGAAACACATCGGAGATAATTTTTGCAATACACACTAAACAATCTTAAAAAATAATAATGTTAAAGACGATATATAATATTTATTAGTTATAAAAATATTTATTGGTCCAGTAAACTAATTCGGGATTGAAAATTTTATTACTTTATTACAATTAGCGAGGTTTTATTTGACTAAGTATTAATTTATAAAGGTTTTTATTGTACTGTTTTTATTATGGGTGGATTACAATAATTTTGTTTTAATAAATTATTATTCAACAAAAATTGGTTAAACAAAACTAAACAAATTCCAACGAGTGTTTTGTATTCATTACCAACAAAGGGCTGCAACATTTTCTAGAGTGATTAATCACGATAAACAAGAAAACTGAAAATTACTATAATTTGATACTTATATAATAAGAACGAGTTGACAAAGAAAAAATCATGGGGGCGCAAAAAGAAATTTGAATTTATGAATACTTTTGGCTTTTAAGGCCTTTTGTTTTCTTACGTCTAAAAGTCAAAGGAAACTTAAAAAGAGGGAGAAAGACAAAAATGGAAGAACAATGCCTCCACGAAGTCAGATTATGGCTGCCTAATCATTACATTCATATTTATTATTCACTCTTCATACATATGCCCTACCCAAATCTTATTATACACACACATTCACATCATTATAAAAATGTAAATGTATATACTTTGTTAATTTTTTTTGTTAAGAACGTAAATAGAGTTTCACACATAAACATATTAATATTATATACAATATATATATACATACATAATTGGAACTTTAATTAATGATCATCCACATAAAGAACAGTCCATGATGACCTTGACGTAACCCCATTTTTGGTAACAGATTTGATATAACTCTTAAAAAGGTTAAAAATATTAAATGATATATATGCTGATTAATGATCGTATGTTATCTATTTAAGTTTCTTTATATCCGCACTGATATGCTATTTAATGATCAAATTACAATTTCCATGTGCTGTACATAAACATATTTGTATACGAACTACTAAATGAATATAAAATATTAGATCAAATATGTACCTTATCTTGAATTATATGTCATTTTCCTATTGTATAGTTTAGGAGAAATGGACAAGAACTAAACAGCTTGCAATAAAAACTTAATTACTTGATCAGTATATAATTGTATATATATATATATATGTGGACATTTCGCTTATTTAATGTGTATAGAGAGAGTATAAAGACATGCATACCAACATATGATTTTATATCGATCGTATCAACTTCATCTGTCATACTTCATGGCATCATGACATAAATAGTTTAATTAAGTAAATTTCAAAGATTGTTTTGACCTTAATATTATATATATAGTTTAATTAATTGATCTGCGTTTCAGATTAATTAAGTTTAATAGACCTCTAAGCTTCTAAGGAATGTTATTCAGGAAAACATGCTTACAAGTTACGAGCAAACGTATTTCTATATTTCAAACCATCTAATCTTATCTCAATTAAATCTGTCTTATTCTCCTTTTAAGATTTTGTTCTTATTTTATGTAAACCAGTATTTAAACTGGTACGCATTTCTAAGTATTTTCATATGCATTATTATTATATATATGCATAATGCATGGATCAAAGCAAACAAGCAAATTCTTCCAAAAAAAACAAACGCACGTACATATGAAAATAGGTTTTAAATTGTGTGTTTGAAAGTCTTATGCAATTTCGTACGAGGTCCAAAAGATTCATCTATATGGCTTTTTTTGAGATATGTAGAAAATATTAAAGGAAAAAAAAAGGAGAAAGGGCTCACGTAAGTATTCAAAGCAATCTTTCAGCGTTTCGTAATTATCTTTTTTGGTAAAGGGATTGGTAATCATCGTTTGGTAATTATAAAAAGCAGACCATTAATGACATTCCATGCACATTATAATTACTGAAATATTGAATCCCTTGGGATATATAGAAAAGAAGTCTCGAATATTTTCTTTGGAAATAAAATTTGTAATTATTAATTCAGGGATCATAAAAGTTACTTATAGCGTATTATGGGTCAGCGAGCGCATAAATGCTCAGATACCAATGATTAATATTCGCACGAGAAGCATAGTACGTAAATTTAGGGATTGAATTCTATTTCTTTCATCAAAAAATAAATAGAAAGGACACTTTTTCATTTCATGAATTCAACTCGTAAGATTTTAAATAAGTCAGCATGCATATGATATGAAGTTACTTTATTGCATCCATCATTTGAGATAATAACTACATTTGAGATAATAACTACATTTGAGATAATAACTAGTTCTAGAAGAAGCGTGCGATATAGCTATAGTAACAAGTGTACGTGTACATACATATGTAGATATAGATATATACTTCATGTACGTATGTGACATGCATATATATATATATATATATTACAATTGGTTTCCATGAACTGAGTTTTTTTTTTTTTTTAATGATGCGGTATAGCGTCATAATCAGTATCTCTCCAAACTAATTGAGCTAATATTTATTTTGATTATGTGAGTCTTAATTAGTTGTTCTTAATTTTCGGTGTGGTAATTAAACTGAAAACTTATAAAAGAAATAACTATTATGGTTTTATAATCACTTGAACTATGGATAACAACTAATTATATACATTTATTAAATTGTTTGGTAAAAAAAGTCTAAAGCTAATATGTTGTTAAAAATGTACTTATAACATTTTAAAACGCAAACACAAATATACATTTAAGGAAATCGGATTCTATAAATCAAGCTGGGTGTATATATGTAGGTTGGTAGGTGGGATTACCATATATTTATATAATATGCATAAATAAATCAATCAAAGGGTGCACTCATCTCTAATGAGAATTTGATCATACTAGACACTAATTAATGGCTCGACCGTTAATTAATTCCCTAAACTATAAAAAGAAGCAAGTAAGACAAAGTATGAATAAGGTTGAAAAATCAATTTATGGATAATACGCATTTAAAAACAAAGAAAAAACAAAACGGCTTATACCTTGCAACGACATCTACTTGTGACCTAATTAACATGGAGACACTTTTTGTGGCAATTTAGTTCCAGTGTTGCTTTCATGTTCCTCAGTACACCAACCCCCATGAATATACCCTCTCCACGTTTTCTTCTTTTCTCTAACTAATATGTTTCTGTTTTATCGGTACTATTCTCATCATCTTTTATGCTTTAAAAGTATTTTATGTAACGTTTTATATTTTTCTTTTTTTTCTAAACTATGGAGATTGTAGTTACGGCAAGCAACGTGTACATGGAATCTAGAACAATAAAGTTAAAGAAAAGGAAATCAAAAGAGATGGGATGAGTTAAAAAAAAACCTGGGATTCGTGCTCCAATCGCAACTTATTCACCAAATATTTCATCAACAGTCGAACAGTCATCTTCCCGTCCCTACCAAATCCAAGAACATCAAAATTAAATTAGACATTCACTTTTGATAAAATTAACGTCGTTTTATATGTTAATTAGTTCTTATTATAATTAGCTAGCTGGTCGAATAGATTACGAAAATGGTTGAATCTTAATAATTAAATGACGAGTACTTACTTGATTCTCAAGTAGCTCTTTGGTATCTGTGGCAAGACTGGTTCTACTGTCCTACAACGTTCACCAAAAAACCAAGAACTTAAAATTTGAAATACATAAAACCAAGTATGTGAATCTTGAAAATCCGATATGTTATGAATTTTGCACTTTCTATTGTAATCAAGTAATTATATGGACCTTACATAACATAGTCTTTAGAAAGTTAAGAATTGAGCACTTACTGGTTTTGAGAAGCTTGAAGGAGGAACCAAATGCCGGAATGAGGTCGTCTGGGAGGATCAATGACTCGAAAACTGGAGCTTGGACCAGCCACCACATCCGGGCTATTATTCCCTATTAACTGCGGCTGAAAATTGGAGCGACCAAAGTACGGTCCCATCAATGGCATCATCAACGCAGCCGTAGATGATGATTGGTTTAGGTTTTGTGGGATAAAAGGCGTTCTAAACGCAGCCGCTGCCCAAGAACCAATCATGTCCTCAGGCCTCGTAGGGAACATCAATGGATTAATCATCATCCCTCCGGTTTGATGCTGATGATGAAAGAGAGATGATAATGGAAGACCAACTTCTTCTTCTCTATTTGAACCGCCAGAGAAAAGGTTAAGTTCTAGAAAAGAGTCTCTCCTAGCCGTTGGATTGGTTTGATGTTGTTGCTGATGGTCGAGATCCGGTTTAGCTTCCTCATCATGGCCTATGCTCAACCGGAGCCACCCTTGTTGTCTCATCTCATGATCTTCGGCTTCCTTGTTGTTGTTATTATCATTATTATTGTTGTTATGGTTATGGCTATTGTTGTCGTTGTCTTCTTCCTTGGATCTTAACCTAGAAGTAGTACTTATTGGCTCTTCTTGATCGGCCATGAAACTACAATCTTTCCTACAAACTTGTTGATGATCAGATCCTAAGCGAATGACTTTGTTGTTGTTGTGGTCGTCCTCAGAGACGGCAGAGAAATGATGAGAGTTTTGTAATAACCTCATAAAAGCAAAACTGTTGGAAAACCCACATGGAAGAAGAAGCGTCGAGGAAGAAGAGGACTCAGCAGCTGGAACCATGGGAGAATCCGATGACCGGGAAAGACAAAGAAAGCCGGAGACAAAGCGTTATTGATGATCTCAACATCAGGAGAGACGGATGGAAGAAGATAAATTAGGGTTCTTAGATGAATACCAGAGATCGAGAACTCGAGGCATGGTCGGAGACTGGAGAAGCCATGGAGATATAGAGAGAAAAATGAATAGAGAGAATATATGTGTCTTAATGATAGGAGAGGACAAGAGGAGAGAGAGAATATAAATTTTGCAAAATCTCACTTTCCACCAATTCTCTTTGTTTGGAATCTTGGGGGAAATGAAATAGTTGCAGAGAAAGAAAGAGATGGAAGACAATTAGACAAAAAACCAAAGAGCAAAGAGAGAGAGAGAGAGACACACAATGCAATTATACAGAGGAAGGGGCACTAGTTATGTGAAAAGCTTCGGATGCGGTCAATCTCAGTATTTATATTTTAGAATTTATTATACACGTATTTTCCTTTTTTTCGTCAGTACAAGGCTTTAGAAAAAATATTCAAATATTTATGATACGCTATTTTACATAATATTAACATTTTTAATAAATGCGATAACTACAGAAATTATATTTTACGAAAATATCATCACATTATTTTTGTAAAATTTGAATATAGTAAGATCATTTACCATAATTACCCTAATATAGAACAAAATTCTCTAGTTTAGAATTTTTTTTTTGATGTGGTTGGCCACGAACTTGTCATCAGGTTTTGGTAAATTTGATGTTATTTATTTTAAAGAAGGATAATTGTTTGCTATTTCAAAGCTTCTTATATAGTGCGTGTATGTTTTGATGTTTCTTCTAAGATTCTAAAAAATCCAAAGAAGTAATTTAAACTCATTTTCAGATGGTATCTCACTGTTTTCCTTATTCATTTTGGTTGCAAAGACCTACAAACATATTCATAGATGATAGGTCATTGTTATAGTGAACCAATCTAACTGCATGGAGGACTCAGTCCACAACAATATAATTAAGGATAATTAAATATAGAATCAGTAATTTTTCTGCGTCATCAAGCCAACAAAAGTTTCGAGATATTTCGCACACCTATTCAACGTAATCAATAAGATATTAGTGATACATGAGAGGAACTATATATATATGTAACAGTATATTAATCCTCAATCTATCTTATCATTACAACTAATATATTTCTATTTAATTAACATGTATCATGCGAGACACAAAATAAAACTTATATCACGTATATTTAACAAAAGATAATCTTATATCACGTACATATATATTATTTTTTATTTTATTTTTTGCTAAAGGGGCCTATACATACTCGACACCATTTCTTATTGTTAGTTCAAAGTTTTTGTCTTATTTGACGTCCGTGGTTCAGCATATGCAAAACTATATTTCTCGATGTCTCGTAATTTAACATATATAATTTTTATTTTTTTGGGAAATTTTTAATTGGAAATTCACTAGCTTTATTTTCGATTATGCTTAGATTAACTAAAATTAATAAGACCGGCAGTATTAGAATCTGTTTTTTTTCGTCTGTATATTAGAAACTTTCATGCGTCCAAATTATTTAATTTTAGGGATTTTTAATAGCATTAATTATAAAATTTATAGAAATCACAAATACATTTAAAAATTTATTAGAAATTTAGAAATACCTCGTGCCCCTCTTCTAACTTTTATAACGAAATAGTATAATACTTGAATTTGAAATAAATTGATATTTTTTCGTAAATGATTACAAATTAAAATAAAATAAAAATACAACTATTATAATATTTATAAAATCTCAGCTTGTAAATTCACATTCAAAATCGTATGAACTGATCCAATTTATATCTAAAGACATACCAAGCACTATTGTACCTCAAATTTATAGCTAAAGACTTACGAATCAGTATTGCACCTAACGAGTAGAAAAGGTGGCATGAACACATATTTTACTTCGGAAAATATTCAAGAAGTTGACCGAGTCAAATTATATAAGCTTATTACATCAATTTGTTTTTGTTTTTGCTTATGTGTGTTGTCTTTAGTCTTCAAAATAGATAAAGAACTTCCCCTTTTAAAATATGTTTTTTGGTATTTCTGGGGTTAAACTAATAAAAGCTGGGGTTTTCAGTATAGCCAGAAAACGAGACGAGTGGAGTGCGAGGCATGATGACATTAGACCTGTCAAATTTCAATTATTTAGATATGAAGTGTTTTAATAATCCCAAGAATAATAGTTAATTATTCCTAATCGAAAATTACTAGTACTATTATTTAAGCCACTGATATATAGTAATACAAAAACAAACAAAGACGCTGAAGGGAGTTTGGCATGCACCGAAAATGATGATGTCTTTGTTAAAAGCTCATTTCCCGAGATCTACAGCAAAACAAACAGACTTGTGATGCTTTGAGAGACATTGTTTCTCGTCAAATAGTACATCTATTTAGAACCATGTGCTCCCCAACAATCTTATATATGCTAGTACGTTTTCCTAATAAATATACAAAAACTAGTTGATTCCAATCTACTCGAAATGACCTGATCTTGTTGATAGTACTGCGACATTGTTGAACTAAGTGGCTCGAAAATGCTAAGTGTTTCGAGACACTTTCGGAAATCAAGAGTCTCGAATATATGATCAAAGTTAAGACAAAATAAAGTAAAGAGAAGACTTCATCAGCTCATTCTGAAGATCTTGAGTCCTATAACTAATTAAGTTGTTGTAAACAAATGTTCCTTTTCCTATAGGGGTTTGAAGGATAAACTGAGGTTCTTTTATTTTTGTTTGGTCCGTTATGGTTTCTATCTCAGTGACGTTGGTTTTAATTGAGAAGCATAGCCCATTAATTTCTCGTATCTAAATCCTATCAAGGGACCATTCAAGCTACAAAATAGGCTCACAAATTCAGGATAGTTGGCCACATTCTAAACTAGTCTAGATCATATCATAACAAGCTAACTCATGATGAAACTGGAAAACCAAACATAACAATATGTTGAAAACATCAATTATTCATAAATCTATCAATATCAATAGGGTCCATAACCAAAAATCAACCTGAGTCTTTAAGATTACGGTAACGATCGACTCACATCTAGTAGTTAAAACAACAATATATACATTTTAAATTAAAGATCAGAAATCATAATAATAGGGAAGAGAAAAAAGACCGATCGAAAGAGTCTCAATATATATATGTACTGTTATATGATATAGTAGCCTATCCTTCACTCCTAGATCGAAAAATCTTTAAAAATAAGGTTAGAAATTGTTTCTAGATGTACCTCTATTAGTTATTTTTTATATCTGAAAAATGATAGGTATAAAGTTGGGTTAAGAATAGTGATTTTGGTGAATATTCTAGGCTATGTGACTTCGCTTTGCCGAGTAAAAAAGTTAGGTTAAGAAACTTTGTTTGAAATGGAAAAAATCGTGGGTTTATTTGATTGAGAAAATATACATTAAATGCAAACGTAAACGCAAATACAAAATTTAAGACCCATATCACGTTGAGACGGGTACTATGATCACAAAGACTTAACCGTATTTTTCACCACAATTAGTTTTTAATGTTTCCGTTGTTTTCAGTGTATACAAAGCATTCCTAATAAGAAACTTTAATTTTGTTCTTCAAGGCACTCTTAGGACTTAGATGTCAGCATTTTAGTTAGTGCATGGTCAACAAATTAGGAAAGTGTTTTACATCAAGAGGACATATATACATGCATAGAGGAAGAGAGTCAGCTTTTGGTGGAAAAGTGGAAGTGAAAAGGTTAAGAGGCGTGGCCTCTGGTGACATTGCATGGGGCATGAAATGACTTAGCCTTTGAATCAAACAACCACACAAAAAAAAAGCTGTATCCCTTTTGTCTTTCAAAACAAAAGGCTTGAAAATTATAATTAATATCGAAGTCTTGTTACTATGTAGGATCGATACACAAAAAATAGAATTACGTAAAAAAAATTGAGGTTGGGTGAGTTCACAAACATGAACTCTTTAATTGATTCGATATCACTTTAGTATGGTACGTTCAATTTTTTCCAACGTGAATGCCAATTTAAATCTATTTTTTTTAGTGGAGCTATTATTGTAGAGATGCATACAATTAACTATCTAATTCGGCAGAATATATCTATTCAAATAGACTTTTGAGCTTAGGATCTAGTATTTGCATAACAATACGTAATCTATATATATCACAGCGTCCGTACTAAGAAATAATATTCATGGGATTAAAGACAAAATCTTAGCTACAAGTAAAACAAAGATTGTTTGGTCCTTGTTTACTTCCAAGAAAATTACTGAAAACAGAAATGAGAAAAAAGAGGTGGCTAGGTGATCTATCGTTTGTTCATCTTAATGATATGTATCCAAATGATGATTGTTTTCTAAACTCATCAATACATTATAGTTTGGATGCGGGATTGATAATTTAAATGACTTCCGGAATACATAGTCATAGATTTGACAATCTGACATAAGCATTGCATAGTCTTAATTTGGCACACAGAAAAAAAGATATCGTGAACCAACAATTATCGTGTATAAATCGTAGCCCATATATGAAAAAGATATATAGCCGTACACGTAAAAATATAGTTTGATGATTATAATGTTTATGCGAATATTTGTTGTTTTGTGTATAAATTTGGACATGCATATTGGAAGAAAGGTGCCTTTAGGCAGGCTTATTGGGACAAGTAAAAATTTGAGGCAATACAGTGAAGTGAGTGGACGAGTTATCATTCCAATGTTGTAAAGAAACATAACTTTCTCTCTCTTTCTGCATTGCATGTCCCCTTTACTTACAACCATCTCTTTCCTCTTCACGTCTTAACGAATATTCTCCTTTATAAATTAAAATACATACGGATACATATGTGCATATATAGAATATTATCAACTCTCTTCTCGTTCAATGGTCAAATCAAATTTCTGCATCAACTTACATGCTTCTCTTTCGCTTCATTCCAAGTATTATTTTTCATGGTTTTAATTTGAGTTGCGGCCCACGCGAGATTCTCATTTTTTCTTTCTTTATGTATACATAAACTCCACTAAATTATAGGTTTTCAATCTCTGACATAGATTAAAGTTAATTGCAATATTTTGTTTTAACGTCTTTTATTATATAATATATGTATGACCTGAGAGAATATTTGGAAGACATAAAAGGACAAGAAACTAACTAAGACACAAAACCATAAGCTAAAACTGTAAATGTTATTCGTCGGTTGCTGTTTCGCATGGAGCCTATACCGAGAGTGTCCATCCTGAATTTGCAATCATGACCATCTCTGCCACTTTCTTCCTATTTTTAAATGTGCTATATATACATATCTTGCTTTCGAGTACACATTATTTTAATTTCGACCTACTCCATGAAAATGTTTTTAAAATATTACACCAATATTAAGCCTTTGTTTCTTGCTAGACAACTGGTAAATTGGTTTCAAACATGGGGTCACCTTTCCCGTTGATAACCCCAAATATGAGCTAAGTGCATAAAGACAATTACAAATCCAAATTTTTTTTTATTGTTTGTAAATATTTTACATAGTTTGGAAATGAATTAGGCAGAAAAATATACAAATTTAGGCAATAAAGATTAAAGACCCAAAGTCTGAAGGCCCATGAAATAGGATAAAAAAACGGCACGCACTTGAGATCTTTAGAGATATAGACGCTTCGCTGTCCATCACAGACAAAGCATATCCGCATCTTTCGCACGTGCGAGATCCTAGCCTTGTAATAAGATTCCAACAAACAAAAACATAATCGGCGCAATTTTCGTCTTCGTTTCCATTTTCCACAAACGATAAAAAGAATCAGGTATTTTTATTTTCTCTCTCGATTTTTTTTTATAATTCTAATGTCTCTTACCGCGAAATATTTCTCATATTTATACGGTTATGAATCTGAATTTTGGTAGTTGAGATTCCGTTTCTTCAATTTTGACGTCTCGTCGTTGAAATTAGGGTTCCGCGATTGAGAAAATAATTGATGTTGATGCTACTATGGTCTGATTTATCTGTTATTCTATTTTCCAGAAATTGGAAATGTTAATTTCAAACTATCGATGCTATGAGGAATTTTGCATAAGCTGACCTGTTTAGATTATCTTCTCTGTTAAAAATTTCATAGGTTTATTATCATTGGTCATCGTGTTTTTCTGGAGGATTTAGCAGCTATCATGAAGTTCTTGGAGTACACTAACCTCGACAGGTCAATTTGAGTTTTTGCTTGTTTTTTTTGTGAATTATTATGAGAATTAGTTTCTTTTGAATTATGATATTGAACACCTTTTTACTTGCAGATTGAATGTGTTTTTGGGTCATCTAAATCTCGGGGAAAGAACTATCAAATGTTGCTTGGAAGCTTATTCTTGTAAGCCCCTCTTTGTGTTCTCGGTCAATTTATCTTCTGGGCTTTCAAGGATTATACCGTTAAGATTTTTGTTTGTTTTGTTTTCGATAGGTAAACATGCAGGAACTGATAAAAGATTGTCTCTTAGTTTGGAGAATGAGGTAATTTGGAGAAAATTTTGCAGTCAAACAACTTAATCATTGAATGTGTTTGTTGACTGAGCTGTTTTAATCTATTGTTCTTTGTCCTTTGGACTCAGATGCTCGACTATCTTGGGAAATCTTCTGACACTGACTCTTCTTCACCGGTTGATCTTTTGTTAAGTAGATCAAGGTAAGAAATCTAGCTACAGAGTTTTCTTTCACCTTTCTTGTTGTTATAAGATATAGCCCTCTTACGTCTATGTTCTGGTGCTTGCTTATTCCAGTCGAAAGGCTTTGATCTACTTGGTTCTTACACTCTATCAGATGTATCCGGACTATGATTTCAGGTAATTTATGTTTTTGTAAATCTAAATGGAAAACTATATGGGTTTTTTGAAAAGGGGGATTATGGGTAATGTCATTGTCAGCTTCTTGGGCGATATGGCAACCCGCTATATAATCCTCCTGTATATCTGTTTGGGAGTGTTGTCAGAAGGTTTGACGAACGGTTCATTGAACTGTAGGATCTGAGAGTTCAATTCTCTCCATTTCCCCAAATCTAACTAAACCAGTTGTGTGTCAAGTGTCTGATTGAACATGTAAAGTACAGATATGTATATATAACTCTGTCATTATCGCATTGTTTTTTCTATTTTCTCGTTTCCAGCGCTGTCAAAGCACATCAGTTTTTCTCGGAGGAAAGCTGGGACTCGTTTAAGCAGATTTTTGACAACTATATGTTTGAAGCTTCTAAGGTAATCCAAGTGTTATGTTAGATGAAACTTAGAAAAATAGCTTGTTTTGCCAAGGGGAGATCACTTTATCATTCTTCGACATTCCATTAAGCTTCTTATGAAGGATGCTAATGTAGTGGATCCAGATCCTATGCATATACGCTTGTATAATACATGTGTTCTTCTATCTGCTTTATAGGAGTGGACTGAGAGGAATGAGGATGGTTCCTTGCTTGAGGTAATCTACAAGGCTCTTGATGAGGTAACTTTCTTGTAATAAAGAACCTTAAAAGCTGGGAAAGTTTGAAATGGAAAGAATTAAATCACAAAAATTGTGATATACAGGTCGTAAAACTAGCTGAATGTGAGATATATGTGTACAACCCAAATCCTAATGCTGATCCTTTCTTCGAGGAAGGAACAATGTGAGTGACAAGTTACAACAAATTTTCTCTTTTCTGTTGAGAGATTCTAGCCTGATTATCAAATGTCAACTAAAAGGCTGCTTCCTCTTTCTTTTCCTTTTCTTTTGGGTCAAATCCAGATGGTCTTTCTGTTTCTTGTTCTACAACCGAAAGCTGAAGCGTGTTGCGGGTTTTCGTTTCTGCTGCACAAGGTTAGATGATTGTCATACTATCAAGTTGTCTATCTCTTTCACTGTCTTCTTTATAAGTCTTTCCAACTCTTAAAATGTTTGTTGCAGTAACCTGGCAAATGATGCATTTCTCACCGACAGTCCTCCATATGGGGAAGATGATGATGAGATCTTTGACAACATGGATATGTGATCTTTGTATATGCTGACCTGCATGTTTTTTAGAAACTCTGTATCTATATGCGATCTCTAGTTTCTAGGCTTGTCTGAGTTAGAGTCCAAGTCCAATGTTAAGCTCTTTGCTTTCCTTTATCTGTGTAGTTGACCTGAATAAGTCTAAGGTTAAGCTCTTCGCTTTCCTTTATCTGTGTAATTGACCTGACTAATAATACTCTTTGCCGTGTCAGAAGTTTGTCATCTAATGTACCTAAATTCGACTGAAGAGACAACATGTTGAGATTTGTGTTTCTGTCCTCTTGTCTTGTCTCCTTCCAATTACCAGTTGTCGCCGCAGGTGCAGATTCCCGCATGAAAATGATGAAACCGGTTCATATCTCGGATAATAAGTTCTCGCTGCACGATACTTGATATCACTTTCATAGCATTATGGCAATCTGAGCATATACGTAGATTCTTGATTATAAGTATGCGGTTTCTTGATGATGGCATTCGAACAAGTCCATACGCCAAAGCCAACCTTTCGCTGTGAACCCATAATCTCTTATCCTTTTCTTCATCGTCCATATCAAGCAGGACCGCATTCCGATCAGGAACATAACCGGCTCGTGTGGCTTTCATATTAAGCCATTCCAGCATTCCATTTATAAGCTTCATATCCGGATGATATGATAACGTTCCCACACTGAAGTAATGCACATCTCCTTGATGTTCTATCCAACTTAAACCGGGTTCCTTCTTTACCCCCTTTTCCTTCATGCTTCTCCTAATGAACGCTACGTTCCCCCATTGTTTTGCACCTGCGTACATGTTTGATAATAGAACAAATGTAGCCTCGTCCTTTGGATTGATCTTCAGGATTTCCTCTGCTGATCTCTTTGTAAACTCTTCATTGTTCTGATCAATCGAGGCACTAAGCATTGTCCGCCACATCTTGATTGTAGGCTCATGTGGAATCCTTTCAATCAGCTTCATTGCCTTCTCAACCTGCCCTGATCTTCCCAAAAGTCTGACCATACACGTATAATGTTCCAAAGATGGTTCAATACCATGATCATGAATCATCGACTCAAAACAATCTTCACCTTGATCTATTAATCCTGCATTGCTGCATCCAGAAAGAACACCGACAAATGTTAAACCATTTGGCTTGCAATCACTATTCTTCATAATGTCGAAGATTCTCAATGCCTCTCTAGTCAGTCCATGCATGGAATAGCCTAAGATCAATGCATTCCATGATACTACGTCTTTTGTTTCCATCTCATTGAACACAGATTGTGCGACTTCGATATCACCACATTTTGCATACATATCTATCAATGAGTTATTCACTGCTTTTTTCTCGGCATTACTGGTTTTGATCGCAAGCCCATGAACTTGGACTCCGAGCTCCATGCTCGCCAAAGAAGCACAACCTTTAAGAGCACTTGAGCAAGTTACTTCAGTTACTGATACCTGATTTCTGAGTGCTTCACGAAATATGCTTAACGCTTCTTCTCCCTCGTCTAAATTGACATACCCGACAATGATCGTATTCCAGCTTACCTCATTTTTACTTGATAACTCAGCAAATAACTTCACAGCGTTATCCATTTCCTCACATTTGGCATATACATCAATGAGAACATTTGCGACATAGACATCATTATCGGAGCCAACTTTGATCACAAGACCATGGATTTGCTTGCCTAAGCCAGAACACTTTCCGATAGCGCACACATTCAAAATACTAGTAAAAGTAAACTCGTTAGGGACAACGAAAGCTTGTCTCATTCGAATAAACAGATCAACCGCCTCATTGCAAAAACCATTTTGACCAAAACGAGCAATCATAAAACTCCAAGGTATCACATCATTCTTTGGTACCTCATTGAATACTTTAAGAGCATCAGACATATCTCCGAGTTGTGTATACAACTCAAGCAAACCAGCACCCACATGAATATCAGACTCATAACATGTTTTCAGTATTCGTCCATGAACACCCTTGGCGAAATAAAATGCGCCTAGCCCAATACTAGCCTTAAGCGCCATAGCAAAGGTGTAGTTATTAGGCATGAAACCAGCCATCCCCATAAGAGATAGAAGTTCAAGAGACTCTTCGAAATGCCCATTCTCCACATAGCAAGTTACAATACCAGTCCAAACAATATTGTCTTTGCACAAAATCCCTTCAAAAACAGTTCTTGCACTATCAACCAAACCACAGACGGCGTAAGCATTGATAAGCGCAGCTCCAACAAAGGCATTGGAAACATAACCGAGCTTAACGATAGGAGAATGCAACCACCAAACAATCTCAGCTTTGTTCAAACTAACGAACCACTTCAAGAAGGCAGTGAAGACGTGTGGATTAAGCTCATGACCCTCTCGATGCAACCTGGTATACAAAAAAACGGGATCTTGACACACATCACCTCGACTGAGAGTAACGTAAGAGACATTGTTTCTCACAGGCATTTCGTCGAACAGCTTCAACGCATCTGACGCAAACCCAGCTTTGACATAGGCGTCGAGTAGAATGTTTGAGGCGAAAAGGTCCAAGCAGCTGCCTTTCTTCAGTACATCGCAATGAATAGTCTTTGCTGAAATTGGGTCGTTTTGCTGAATGCAGCGACGGAGCATAGTGCCATAAGCATGAGAGTCTAGGCCTGGGACTACAGAATCCGACCATTGCAATGATGATTCCGCAGTCCGAACAGAGAACCCACATTGTCGAATGCGATTACATTGGATCAATCTGCGACTCTCTGTAACATAAATTATTCTTAGGAACCCAATCATGCGGATTGCGAGCTGAAGAGGAGAAACGAGTACAGGAGAAGAACAGTAACGTGTCCAATCCGGTTTATTCAAAAACCGGTTTGTCCCAACTGAGATAAAAAAATTTCTGGAAAACCCAAATTTAGATATCCAATGTATTATTTCAAATCGAATTGAAACGGCCCGGCCCACATATTGCCATATGATGACCCATATGCCCCAAAAGGAAACTAGGGCTTCTCTGAGTCTTCACCTATAAAATAAATCTTTAGCTCTCTTAACATTACAGACGCGAAAACTCAGATTCCTCTAGTTACGCTTTTCATCACATAATCAGATAATCTGCTTCTTTTGTTTTTCTATGGTTGAGATTTAAATATCGAAAGAGCTTATGCTAGTATTTGCTTAGGTTTTGTTTTTGTTTTTGTTTTTGTTTTCTCTGAATCTAATAGTTAAATTCGATCGAAAATTGATTTGGATGAATCGGAGCAGATGATGAATATTTTGCACTACAACGGTGCTTTCCTATAAACTATGACGATTATATAAATCGAGCTTTTTAAAACTGATGCTCCGATTCTCCAATATGTATTTTTTTATTCAATATCATTAACTTTATTCTTAAGAGTTTATAAGAAAAAATTGTAACGTTGCTACAATATTCTCTTATTTTGTGTATTTAATCTCTGTTCAACTGATTGAATTTGATTTTTAACCCTGTCGATTTGAAAAGAAAATGTTTTATCAATATATTCTGATATTTACTAAAGAACTATGAAAAAAGATTTACTCAAGTTTAGTTGATCTCTGTTTCTTAGCTTGGTAGTAAAACTGATTTGATTCAGACAGCTAAGGTTTAATGCCAGGAATTAGGGTGAAGTTGGATCGTTCGACTCTTATGGTGTTATTCCGTCTCTTCACCGGTGCCATTTATATTAACAGCACTTAACAGTTAATACCGCTTATATTCTGATCTGTTGCGAACTAAACTAACGATACTACGATAATAATTATGCTCAAATAAATAAATTTTAGTTATGAACCTGAAATTATTGATTATTGTTAATACACAATTGACATAACCAAATTATTTCTGTATTCATGATAATAATTCTCAGTTAGGATCAGATCTGTAGACAATTTCAAATATGTAATTATTACACTTTATATCCACTCACAAGTTCTCGATATTGTTTTCTTTCGGTTTAATTTGATTGAAGTTTTGTTTAGCTACAATAATAGTAAATTTCAGATAGGTGAAATTCAGGAATATTTATCCAGCTTTGTTTACAAAAAAAGAAAAGAGACTAAACTACCCCATAAAAAAATTTACTTTAGAAAAAACCTTACATGTTTAATGTTGTCCTAATATCAATGCTATAGTTACCGCATCTTGAAGCAGAATCCGCTGCACTGGTCACCAATACACACAGTGGTGGTGAAGGAGATAGAGAACATGAACAAGCTGAAGATGGCTCTAAACAGAGTTTAGATATGAATTTTAGATATAGCATTCTCTACCTTAGAACCAAATTATGTATATGCATTTGATTTGCATATGCTATTACCCTACTCTTTTTTTTTAATCTAAAATGGAAAGCACAACCTCTACACAAAAACAAACCATGTATATTGATGATGTTTATTAATGAAGATTTCTAAGATTATATATTTACGGATAAAAATCTTAAATTTTTACTTTTATGAGGAAACAAATCTTTTTAAATTGATTAAATGTGAAAATCTGTTCAAAAATGATATGTCATGATTCGATTGCAAATTTTTTACAAGCTCTTTAATTTTTCATGATCTTTGGCTTTTTGCGTAGTAATATATAAAGATGCTTCAATGTTGATATTATTGTACCATTACCATTACTATGAAAAAAACACAAGTTAAAATGTTGGCAACAGTGTCAATACTCATCCTATTAGCGTTGTCACAAGAGAAAACCATTGCTGCAGATTCTCCTTCTTACGATATTAATTGGGCTTTTTTGAAAACAACGGTAGAGATTAACAATCATCTTAATGATGGTTTAACAATGATCCTTCATTGCAAGTCGAAGAACAATGATCTTGGTGCCAAAACTATCGCACCGAATAGTTCTTGGTCATTTGAGTTTAGACCAAATATTTTTGGAACAACACTCTATTTTTGCCATTTTCGGTGGGCTCAACAATACAATTGGTTTAATATTTACGATGATTACAGAGATGGTGTTCGTCAGGGTAATCCCTGCATCGAATGTAAGTGGAATATAGACTAAAGTAAACCATGCAGATTTAACCAAAAGACCAATGTCTTTGACTTATGTTATGATTGGAATAAATAGAATAAAATGTTTGTTTTGTTAGTACTATATATCTATATTTATTATAATATGGCATTTTTAATAAATCATAGGATATGCGGGAACTATACATTAATAATATAAAGTATTTATGTTTGCTTGAAATTTTCCCCTAAAATTACACCTAAATCTCTTCACGTTTCTATCGGTTATGGTATTCGGTTACTTGGCTCAGATCCTAATGGTAAATACTATAATAAAAAGTTTCTATTATGTACAACAGTACAAGGTAGTAACTATCCTAGTTTTGTAAATAATAAATGGTGTAACTTTAGTTTGACTAAAGAAAAATGGTTGTATTTTTTTCATGTCAATAACAACATAAGATATTTTGGTTTGAGTGGTAAAATGGTGGTTCGCTTTTGTTTCGTAACTCCGGACAAGCCATGCCATTGTTAATGCGAGTGATGGATACTATTCAATAAAAGTAGTAATTGTCAAAAATGAGGCAAACAAAGTATGCTCACTTTATCATTCTCTTTATTTTCTTCCTTATTTACAATTTCACCAAACTCGTGTTTAAGACTTGCACATTTTAACAACGATCTCTCTTGAAGCTGAAGGAATGGCTGGCTCTTTTATATGCCATGCAAATGGCATGGTGTACTATAGATTGATAATCTTTGAAGGTGATATATTATTATCCATTCATCCATCAAATTCAATGTACATTAGTGGCCAAATCGCTTCTCAAGCATCAAAATACTTTCATATCCCAAGGCTTTGTAATAAAGTGGCAGATGGTTCAGCGGGAGACATGTTCAAAAGATATATAGAATATTCTTCTTTTTGTTTTTACATTTTCCTTTTAAGGTTAACAAATTTTGTTCAGCATGACAATGTAACTTCGAGTTAATAAATAATGTTTATGAATTAGAAAAAAACAAATTAGTGGGCAAGACTTGACTCACGTGTTTCTTAGGCTAATTTCCATTATAAGACATAAAAGACCAAACTAAACAAGAAAATTATAATTAAAGACGAATGAGGACATTACCTTTTGATAACGCTAACGGAAGCTTCATGAGAAGCCAAGAGGCATGTTCATTTTTTTTTCCAAATTCTATAAATTAATCAAAGCAAAATAAAATAACGCTTCTTAAATCAAAGTATAAATGACATTAGAGATACTAATAATCATTAAAAAAACAATACCAACACATTGATATATATATATATATATATATATATATATATTACATATTCTTAGAAATTAACGTAATATCCTAAAGAGTCTCGTGACTCCAAAAGATTGGGAAGAAGGCAAATGCAAAATGAACATCGATGTCTTCGAGTTGATGGCGATTTGGTCCATGGTCCAAACCAAAAAGTGAATGAGAGTTTCGTTTAGGCTGATGTCGGAAAGTAAGGAGATGCTGACACTAATCTGCAACATACCAAAAAAAGAGAAAAGAAAAATAAAATGTGAAAACGCGTTTTGTAGTAATATTGATAACACGTCGACAGTTCTTTCTTTTGGCCGTATGGTCCAATACAACTAACAAAACGTTCACTTTGAAATAGTTAACTTGTCAGGACTCAGGAGAGCCAACGAAGAGTCAAAGTCAACGCGTTTTTTAAAGTTTCAATAGTCTCTACGTTTAACTCCACAAATCTCCAATATCTACGCATAGAAGCAAGTGGTTTGTAAAACAACCACAAGAATCTAAAGATTTTTTTTTTCTTTTTTTAATCTGAAGTTGTATGAAGAGGCAAGACTTAGTCCTAATATTTTTCATGGGTTTTAATTGATTATTAAATAAATAAATAAAAATGGTCGACACAGAGAGGAAAAATAAAATATTTTGGGGGTAAAAGCCTTGGATTGTTGGAGAATAATTACCTCTCCTTGCGCTTCTCAAGAAACCTTTGCAGTGATTTTCTCCTAGCGATGGGTAGATCTGCACACACAAAACGATTTCTAACACGTCAGCATATGAAAAAAAACCAAATCTATATTATCGTTTCATAGGCTTCAGATTCAAAACTAATCAGCAACTTTAATGTTCTAGATCCTCTTTTACTATACATGTTACTAATCAACAACAAACTCTTCTTAAAATCTCTACATGCAGTTATCTAACTATAATCTTAACCAGTGAGTGACTCTTTCGTAAATTTTTTTCAACTAACCTCCTTCTAGATTCTGGCCAAAGAGCTTTGGTCTTAGGGTGGTCGGAGGAATTACCGAAAGACCTGTCTCCATCGATGAGTCATCTTTCTTGGAGGATGTTTCCTTGGCAGCCTTCAAAATACTCTCAGCCTTGTTAGGAGACACTTGGAAAACGGAGACAGTTCCATTGTAGAAGATCGTCATAGGAACAGTTCCACACACAAGTTCCGTACTTTGCCTGAACAAAATTTTCCAAAATCTTGAATTCAATTTTTTTTGTTCTTCTAACGCCAAAAAAATAACTTACACCGGAAAATACTAAATATACCTGGCGAGAGGCGCGTGAACCGGAGAAATCAAGATCTTAGACTGATCTGCCCTCGGAGTAGAAGAAACCGAACAAGATCTGGTTGATGTTAACAACGATTTGATAATCTCTGGATCTATCTTCGAAATAGCACCTTGAATTTCTGCAAGGAGATTAAAATCCGTTAATACGTTCAGAAAATATCAAAAAAAAACATGAAAGGAAAAAAAAATGTAATATAAAAAAACGGAACCTCGGAAACTACGACGGCGATCAAGAAATTTCTGGAACTTAGGTTTAGGAGCGTTGTTAGTTTGCTTCTTCTCAAGACCGAGGAAGTCGAGTTCTATGGTAGCTCTAGACATTTTCTTTGATCTGAGAAAAGATTGAGAGAGAGAGAAATGAAGAAGAAGCTTGAGATTTTAATATTTGAGATGGAAGAGGCGCGAGAGGAAGAAGAAGTAATAATGAATAAAGGATTTTCATGTGAGCTTTTAAAATATGTATCTGTCAGAAATAATAACGCACGAGGTTCACGCTTTCTCTTTCTTTTTAAAACAGACACAATTGGCAACTCCAACAGTCCAATTCATCTGACTCCTTTTGTTTTGTTTTTTCTTTTTTTCTTTCTTTCTTTCTTTTTCAATATGTTTTTATTAGGCTCCCAACCTCTTCTTAATTTAATCATTTAAACACATGTTAATATATCATAATGCTATACATTAAGAAGATAATTTGTTTATCATTCAGCGGGAATAACGGACCTCCACTGAAAACTGCAGTGTTTTAAAATATCTTCGAATTTGGTGACCATCTACGCATGTTTTTTTTTTAATATTGTTCACCTTGGGTTCTTCTGACATTATACGTTTTCTACTCTAGTTTAATATCTGCATCTTTTTCTAAAACATGTATGTATATATATATATATCTATATATGTATCAATAATCTCTTTTCCTTTTTTTCTTCGTATGAATTTAAATACTTTTCAATCGGTTACACAACTGATTTTTTACAACCCCACCCCCCCCCCCCCCAAAAAAAACAGTACACTTATTTTACCTTGCTTTCTTTGAAGTGTTCGTTCCGTAATCGTAATATTTAGCATGTCAATTTCGAATTTTCAATACAAAAAGACCAGCAAAAGCACAATAGATACTAATGCAAATCAAATATAATAAATCAGTCTTTTTAAAACAAAAAAAAATACAGTCTTACTTAATATTTAAAATATAGGTCGTAATGTATATTGAACATTTTCGTGTGTGGAAAATCCGTTGTTACAATTAATATATTTTATATATAAAAAAGTTTATGTTTGAAAAAAAGAACTGAAAGATAAAGAGAAAGAGTTAGATGCATGTCTTTCACGTGTTGAGAAGTAGTAGTTAATGTGATAATGTCAAGACATCACTAGGCAAGGCGCACTTCTCCATAAGTCTACGCCATTGTTTTTTTTTTTTTTTTTTTTCACTACTACTATTCTCTGTTTATTTGTGTACTTGTTTTTCTTCCTCGAAGGGATTTTACTTTATTCAGGTCATCTCACGTTTTGTCTGTGTTGCCGATTTAATGTCGACGTATTTTTCAAGCTGACCAGTTCGTCCCTCTTCTCTACCCTTCACATTACAAACTTGCCCCTATAGTCTTCCATTTCATCTAGACAAATTATGTATATTCTAGTATTAGTAACATTATTTGTAACGTACATTAAGAAAATGAAAGTATATGTATTTTATAATATTTTCATTGTCATTAAGAATAAATAAAAATAAATTTATTGAGAGTAAAAATATATGAATTTTCTATTCTTAATCTTTATATATAAGCAAGTCTTAATTTTTTTCTAATAAACACAAATATTTTAACTATTAAAATCATGCTAATATATTCTAATATATATTCTAACTATATATATATATGTAGTTGGAAAAAAGTATACTAAAACATGGTTAATTAAATCATTGATTATCAAGATTTGAATCATAATTTTAAAATACACTACAACATTTTTAATTAAATAATTGATTGTCAAGATGTGAATCTAAAACCTTATATCATTCATTAAAAACAAAATTATACTATAAATTTAAAAATCATGGAAATTTCACCATTATTTCATAAAAATTTTAAACATATGAGCTCGCACCAATAAAACCTAGCTAATTACATTTATGTATAGTGGATTCATTAAATTTCATACAACGTATAGTGGATTCATTTAATTTCATACAACATTCTACCAATTAGTTAGCCAAAGTACATTCACAATAGTTAATTCTAATAACATGCATATATAATGTCTTGATATTCTGTTCTTATTTATTAAGTTTGATATAGTTGGTAGTAGTGGTGTCGAATCGATTAATTAAACATGAGAAATATGCTCCTCACGAAAAAAAAAACAAAAACAAAACAAAATGCTCCCCGAGATCTATATACATCATGGAGTTTTTTGTTTGTTTGTTTGCGTTTCCCATCTTTGACTCAGGGCTTATAAGAAAAAAGAAAACACAAATTCATAAGCCCAGTTTCATAAAATAAATAAAACAGCCCAGACTTACACAAAAACAAAAAGCCCAAATCTTTCAATCAATTACAACAAGAAGAAAAAAAGAGAGAAAAAAAACGAAAGAAATAGAAAAAAGAAAAAGAAAAGGAGCTTCTTGCAACTGATGATCGAACGATTTGCGCTTCGACTTTAGTCTTTTTGCGCTTTTGTCTTTTCTCTTTCGTCTTCTTGCTTGTGATTACGACAAGATTCTCATACTCTTTACCAGATATAGCAGCTTCCATGGTCAACACACGGTCAATCTTTCCGTCATTATCCAAAAACAGTTTGATCAAATTCTTCGAAAAACCACTAACCAAAGCCACTCCATTCTCTCTTTCTTTCACCGGCGTTGACCTAGAATCCCTCAAATTCCAAAACACTATCTCCGGCACAACTTCTCCGTACCCTTTCTCTTTAAACTTCTTGATAATCTGTTTCCCATCCATTGTTCGAAGACGCGGCTTCATCAAACTCCATATCACTAAACACAAACACTCTCTTGATCATCTCCTCCGGCTTCAATCTTCCTTCTACCGCCACTTCCAGAATCAAATCAAACACTTCCTGAAAAAAATTAGTGTTCATTCCCCATTCCATTCCCTTCACAAACTTTGTTTTTGAACTCAGATTGTCTCCTTCTACAGATTGCAATTTCGGATTTTCGCTGAAAGTGATCAGCTTTCCTCTCCATAGCTCTTCAGATAATTCAGAGACTAGCAAACCCAGAGCCACGGAAACCTCCATTGGAGTACCTATCATAGATCCTGAAACGTCGGAAATAGCAATGCAATTTGTTAAAGAACCTTTCTTTTTCAGATCATCCACCATTCGTTTCCATTGGAGCTCAGCGACTTTTCCATCGTCCTCGTCGTCTAAATCTTGGATTATCTCGTGTGGAAACACAGCACCAGCGGCTATAGTCGTTTTCCCTGACCTGGCAACTTCAAAATATTTCAGAAACCTTGCCTTGTCGTGTTTCAAGAAAAGCTCTTTATACGTCTCCATCGCCACTGATGCTACACGTTTGTACGGAAGGGTTCCCCAGTTTTTCGCTCCCATGTATACTTCAGGGAGTTGAAGAGTTTTACGGAGAGGAACAAGAACTTGTTTACGTAACCGATCACGAACTCTGTAAGCGTAGTGAGCTTCTTCAATGCCTTCGTATACTGGGAATGATTCTCTTGGAAACATTTTCCTAGCTATGCTCTCGCAAAGAAGAGTTGCTTTATCAAACGATGAATCAAGAGATGGACACCATTTCGCCGCTAGAGAGATTTTGGTTGTTCACCGGATGCCAAAAACGCGAGATCTTTCTCTCTTCCTTGAACCGGCGTTGACCTAGAATCCCTCAAATTCCAAAACACTATCTCCGGCACAACTTGTCCGTACCCTTTGTTTCTAAATTTCTTCACAATCACCTGATAATCTGTTTCCCATCCATTCCTCAAAGTCGAGGCTCGATCGAACTCATGTCACTGAACACAAACACCCTCTTGATCATCTCCTCCGGTTTCAATCTCCCTTCCACCGCCACGTTCAGAATCAAATCAAACACTTTCTGAAAATCTGTGTTCATATCCCAATTCATTTTCTTCACGAACTTTATTTTTGATCTCAGATCGTCTCCTTTCACAACATGCAGTTTCGGATGTTCGCTGAAAGTGATTAGTTTTCCTCTCCATGGCTCTTAAGATAATTCAGAGACGAGTAAACCCAGCGCGATGGAACCTCCATTGGAGTACCTTCCATAGATCCCGAAACGTCAGAAATAGCAATGCAGTTCGTTAAAGAACCTTTCGTTTTCAGATCATCCACCATTCGTTTCCATTGCATTTCAGCGACTTGTCCATCGTCTCCATCGTCTAAATCCTGGATTATCTCGAGTGGTAACTGAGCACCGGCGGCTATTTTCGTTTTCCCAGACTTCGCATCTTCAAGATATTTCTGAAACCTCTCTGCGTCGTGTTCCAAGAATATCTCCTTGTACGTCTTCATCACCACCGATGCTACACGTTTGCATTGAAGAGTTCCCCAATTCTTTGCTCCCATGTATACTTCAGGGAGTTGCAGAGTTTTACGGAGAGAAACAAGAACTTGTTTACGTAGCCGATCACGAACTCTATACGCGTAGTGAGCTTCTTCGACGCCTTCGTATACTGGGAAGGATTCTCTTGGAAACATTTTCCTAGCGATGCTCTCGCAGACAAGAGTTGCTTTATCAAACGATGAATCAAGAGATGGACACCATTTCGATGCTAGAGAGATTTTGTTTGTTTCTCCGACCGCCAAAAACGCGACATCTTTCTTCAGATGATCTGCGAATAAGTTAGAGACGCGTTCGTGGAGTAAACGATAGTTTGGATCGTTAGAATATCTTAGTATTGCTTTCTCCCCCAACGAAACTTTCTTCTGCTTCCGATCCATACTCGCTTTAGCTTTCTCCTCCTGGTTCTTCCTCTCTGCATTCGACACCCTTACCTCCCACGGCTGCTTCTTCATACTACCACGGCAACCGCGACCGCGACCACGACCACGAACGCGACTACCAAAAGAGAAAGGAGCTCTTCCTCAATCTCTTCTGCCTCCATCTGCATCTGTTCAGATTTCTGGATACTACGGATTTGAAATCCTTGTAAAATCCGGTAAAGAATCTCCGGAAAATCTTTAAAGTAGCCAAATGTCGAGAGGGACTCGAGGTTACAAGCTAGAGTTTTGGGATGGCAACCGTGGAGCCACAACGCCGCCGTGTAAAACCCTTCCTTGTCAGATTTTCCGGTGCCACGGACTCCACGAAGGTTACATATAAGCTTGAGAGTGGTCAAGGCATCGTGGTCCCAAGCCACTTGGAGACGCTGCTCCAGAGATTTCTTAGGTGTGCTGGGAACAACGTGGAAGAAGAAGTCGAGGCAGGGGTTGCCTGCGGAGAGGTACGTGGCGGATCTATTCTCGGTGTGGCCCATTTGAGGAGCAGAAATTTCGTTGACACTGGTTGAGTTGTTGAAGTTTGAGACCATTAGATCCATGAATGGGTCTTTGGGACCAGAGGCGGTGATGGGTTTTGGGTGGAGAGAGTTAGAATCTCAGAGCTCTGGTGGACCAAGCAAAGGAGAAGAATAAGCCATGGTTCTTAAGAAAGGAAGGTTGTTCTAGCCTTTGTTAGACTAGAATTTGAATTTGAGTTTTTCTCTCTTGTTATCGAAATGCAAGTGAAATAGAAACTATAACTTGTTTTAGGGAGAGACAAATTTAAGCATACACTTCTTCTATTTTAAAAGAGATAAGACCACTTCCATTGCCGAGATACTTTTTCAGTTTCTTATTTAATTAAAATAAATAAATTAACTAATTAGAAAAGAGACACATGGGACAAGAATCTCTGAGAACTGTATCTCAAATATCTCAAACAAGATAAGTTTTTGTTATCCCATTTAGAACATTTTCATTAATGAGAGACTCATTAGAGCATCTCCATTGCACATAAATGGAGGATGTCTTAATTTTAATAATTATTAAATTTAAAAATATCATCTACAACCATCTTTATCTCCTCTCTAATTAAAACACTCTTTTTTTTTACTCAAAATTATATTAATTTTATATTTAAAACATCATCTAATTTTAACCAATAATGTCTAAAGTGTCTTTATTTTAATAATAATTAAAATTTAAAAATATCATCTACAACCGTCTTTATCTCCTCTCTAATCAAAACACTCTTCTCTTTTTACTCAAAATTATTAACACTCTTCTCCTTTTACTCAAAATTATATTAATTTTATATTTAAAACATCTTCTAATTTTAACCAATAATATCTAAAGTGTCTTCCTAAAGACACTCTACTCTCTAATCAAAGACACTCTCCTCTTTTTACTCAAAATTATATTAATTTTATATTTAAAAACACTCTCTCTCCTTTATAATCAAATACACTATCTTTTTTTACTCAAAATTATATTAATTTTATATTTAAAAACACCCATAAAAATGACCATTGGAGATGCTTTATTATAATACTAATATATTTATTACAAATTAATTAAATAATTTAAATTAAAATTAAAAGAAAACTAAACACTAATGATATGAAGACAAGTGACAATATGGATATCTCATATAGAGATCATAGTCTTTTACTAGAGAGACTACATCAAGAGTATCTAATTTAGATATCTTATTAAAAATAATAATAAACATAAAAAAAATAAGAAAGAGAAGTGGAGATAGTACATGTTTATAGAGCATCCTCAGTGAGGATTTCATAAAAAGGCATCTGATGAATAAAATATATTACTTTTATTCTGATTTTATTATTTAATTAAATTTGAAATAATTAATTAAACTACACCAATAAAATTAAAACACGTGAAAAGATAGTTTCTCAAGAGTATCTTTTGCTAGATACGTTTCACTCTCTTCTTATTTTTCTAATTTTTTTATTTATTTTAATTGTAATAACTTGTGTGAGAATTCTTCCAAAGAGAAGCTCTTATTTTTTTATTTTTTTATTATTTGAAAATGTTTATATTCCCAACAAAAACTTACCGATGGAGATAGTCTAACTTGATCTGTTCTCTCTCGTTCCTTTGGTAAAATATGCTTCACGGTCCCTTGGGGATCACGTTCTATGGAAAGACTTTGACTTTAAGTGGTATTAGTTATAAACTTATAATAGTCAAAGTAGGTGGCCAAAGATCCGTCTTATCCGTGGAGGCGAAGAAATCGACAATTATAAAAGTCTCATTGTATTATGAAATAATTAATACCTCTATGATTCCATCCACCACTCTTCATCTCATCTCTAAAATATTCGTTATATTGTCCAAATGTATCTGACGATCGAGAAGTTCAAGTTGTGTACTAGTCTGAGTATTTTAAAGATTCAAACAATAGCAACGTGGAATGAACAGTGCGGATTATGTCCTAGTTTTTGAGCATTTTAAGATTCAGATTCAGACAGTAACAATGTGGAACGGACAGTGCGCAACAAATATAATTTACAGAATAAGAACAATTTTTGGCTCTCTTATTCACCTCTTCTTATTTAACCAATCAAAATTTGTCATGTAATATTTATCTAAATGAAAAAATTAGATTAAATCATTAATTATCTCTCTAAATCTAACAAATAAGAATAATAAATTAAAATTACAACTAAACAAATAAAATAAATAAATAAAATTTAATTAAATTAAGAAAATTAAATTTACTAATATCTCAAAATCACAAAATAATCTATAACTATTTTATGTTATGTTTCGGCCACTTGTTTTACTTGTTTTCTTTGAGTTAGCTAAGTTGTATCCCTTACGATATAGTTTTATATGTTTCCATAATTATTTTCGCAATTTAATTTTCATGAAAATATATCCTAATGATACAACTCAGCGAACCTAAAGAAAACATCGAAACGAGTAGCCGAAACATAACATAAATTGGTTTAGGTTAAGTCGTGATCTCGAGATACTAGTAGATTTAATTTTTTAATTTATTTTATTTATTTTAAATTATTTTTTTATTTTATTTGTTAAATTGTAATTTCTCTTTATTATTTCTGTTTAAATATAATTTTAGTTGGTATATTGTTACTGATTAGATTTAGAGAAAGTTATTAATAGTTTAATCTAATTGTTTTATTTAAATAATATTATATAATAAATTCTGATTGGTTAATTAAGAGGGGCGAATAAAAGATGGTGAACCCAAAACATGTTCCAGAAATTATGTAACATATTGGTGGTGATCGCCTGCAATGCTAGCTGTGCACGAGATTACAGTAATGACTAGGTTACATGTGACCGTGGAGGCTGATAAAACTGGGAATGGATACTATAAGTAGAAGGAATTAGTATTACAAAAGGAATCAATATATAAGCAAAAACCAACTCTAATCAAGTCACAAGTCGAGAACTCCGATACATAAATTTAGTATAAACAACATATAGAACCATCAGAATTAAAAAAACCATTCACAAAAAAAAAAAGAAAAAGAAAAACGCAAACTTCGAAGACATAGAAACATTAAGCAAAATGCTCTTAACTAGACACAGAGCTGTGTGCAGTTTGAGAATCCGAGACACTGGTCAGCAAATGATGCGTAGCCTTCTCAAAATTCACAAAACCCATGAACCAGAAGTCATGTCCATCAACCGTCGTCACCTGAATATACTTCTCCGGTGGAGTCTCTTTCATCACCACCGGATTTACAGTCCCAACATTCCCCAACGGTACCACCACCTGCCACAAAACCATCAACATCAAATAAACATTATACACTTGCAATCTCCAATTTCATTTATACAAGAACATGACTTTACCCTGTAGTAGCTCCAAGCTTCTTGTCCAGAAGGTGCTGTGAAGAAGAGAGGACGGTCACTGCAGAAAGCAACGCGAATATTTGAGAGATACAGAGTTCCAGCGACAGGACCTGTCGTCGTTGAGAGGTAACATGCGAATGTTTTCTTCAGATTCTCGTTCGGCTCTGTTCCGAAAATTTGCCTGAAAAGCGACTCAAATCCTCCTTTCGTGATCGCTTTCGCCGTTAGATTAACCTTTCCCCATGCCGTTTCTGGCAGAGACGGCCCTGTCTTCACTACAGAAACAAAACACCCACACAATTTCATTAAAATAGCTATAATCAAGAATTAGAAGAAAACCACAGATTTGTCAAATTTCATAAAAACTAGATGATTCAATTAAGTAGTTCGGAGACTTACGATTGTGCCAGAGGTTACGTGCGACGGTTTCAGCTTTGCGGCTCCAGGTATGGAACATTCCGATGACGGGCTCGAGAGGGTTATTAGTTGGAGGATGTTCGATAGGAGAGTAGATGATGTATGGTTGGTACTGCCTCTGCTGGTTATCTCCGGCGACCCATGCCGCCGCCTGCTGGTTATCGGGATGAGCCACGGGAGCAGCCGGAGCTCCCATCACGTGAGTCCCCCATTTCTTCGGATCCGGATCCGATGATGAAGGTTGTTTTTGTTGTTGGTCCTCTGTTTCTACGGATTTGGGCTGTTCTTGATCGATGATCTGAGGCTGAGGCTTGTGAGTCTCTTCTTCTTGCGATCCTTTCATGGCTGAAATGTTCTGAATTGGCGGATGATTCGATATTGTTCTTCTATTGAGATGAATTTGATGGATTGTGATTAAATTTGATCTAATTTTATAAGACATGGATTTACACATATAAAACGCGGTTCTGATGTTGCCTTTGCGATGAAGAGTCGGGACTTATTTGTTTAATTAAGCCTGGAGTTTTTTTTTTTAATCCTTAACCAATAAGAAAAGAACACGTTTTAAAATGTTGTCGATAAATTCAAGATTTTATAAACATTTACTAGAAAGTTTGTTGCCTCGTGTCAATGATAACATTTTGCTAGAATCTTCTTACGATTCCCGTGTTATAAATTTGAAACATATAAAAACAAAAAGGAGAAAGATGACTGGGATTTGTGACATGACTCTCCTCCGTCGGCAAAGGCCTAAACACGTCGATCGCTTTGTTTATATTTGTCAAAACGAAACATTATCGCGTTTGGATTTTAAACGCAAGAAGGAAACGAACTAGTCTTAGACAACTATTCAGCCCAAGATCAGTTTAATATTTCTTTCTCAAAAGGCCCATTAAGTGTGAGGTTGTCTTTCGAGAAGATTCATTCATAGTAGAAGAATCCTTCAAATCAACAAAACTGACTATTCTCGTCAGAGATTTGGACTTTCCCTAAAACTCACATTTTTTTCTTCCGCGTAGTTTCCCGAGAAATCAATTTCGGAAAAGGGAATAAAAACTCTTCGAATCACAGCTTCATCTTCTTCATAATACTACTTCTCGTCGAGAAATTTTTATTCATCTTCAATCGTTGACCGTACAATTGAATTATGTCGAAAGAGGGACAAACGGTGATGGGAGTTCCTTATTACGCAGGGCAGAATCCGTATCAGGCCGGAATTGTGCCGCCGAACGCTATCTACGGTGATCCGTTAGGTGCTCCGATCCACCAAACGATTTATCGTGACACTCCTGCTCCTTTTAATTGCCTTTATTGCGGCAATACTGGTCTCACCAATCTTAGGTAAATTCATTCTTATCTGATCTTAGAGTTTCTTGCTCATAAATCGATTATATATAAATCATATATTGTATGTGATCATCGTGTGAATCTGCAATTGGCATATTGGGGATCCATTTCAATTGATCCTGTACTTAGATCTGTTGCGAAATTCACAATCCTTGCCAGTGGTTTTGAGTATTTAGATGTGGTATTTGGATTTGTTTGAATCGTTTGATCAATGGCGTCTTTCAAGTTTAGCTATAGAATGATTGAACGATGACAAGTTCTTGCTTGTGAAATGTACGCTTCTATATGAACAAAATGTTACAAAACTTGTTTCACTTAATGTGTGCTAGTTCTTGGTAATTGCTCTCAAGAAATATGCTTAAGCTGAAAAGATAAAAGCTTTACTTCTTTGTGTTAATTACCACATCCTTTACTGGATTTTTATGAAATTAATCTGCTTCTTGTTTTCTCGTTTCCTGGCATTCATGTTTAGGTTACAATTTTCAGAGTTTTGAAGACAGTAGACATCATTATTAAGAGCATGAGTCTGTGATATTCATTGTCACAACATGTGGTTTTATCTTATTTTCACCTTATCTTTGTTTGTGATATAAACTTTTTATATTTGGATTTGGAACAGATCAAAGCCTGGTGTAGCTGCTGTTGTTGCTTGCATGATGCCCTTTATGCTTGGATTCTGCTTTCTCTGCCCTTCAATGGATTGCCTCTGGAACAAACAGCACCATTGTCCACAGTGTGGGAACAAGGTAATTTTACACGTCTTCTTCTTCTTGTTTTCCCTTTATTTCTCTGTATTAAAAGATTGTTTCATTCCTATGATTGTTTTGTCTGCAGGTTGCTGACTTTGAGAAATCAGATCCCTGCCTAGTGATGGATCCACCACAATGGAAGCAACCTAGTTTCGCACTCCCTGCATGATAAGATACTTTTTTTTTTCCTTCTTCTGTTTGATATGAATGTGAAGTTGAGTCGTTCTGTTGTATGTACTGAGTAATATCGAAGATCCAGGATAGCCTTATAAAATGTGTGAGAACAAAAAAAAAAGAATCTATATTGATATCGTCCAACCGAATCACGAATTTGAAACGTCTATTGTCTTGATTCTTGTGCCTCTTGGATATGAGTCTATGACACAAGACTCCTATCTTCACCTTGAGAAATTCTCTTCGTCTTTAAAAACCCTACACGTAGGGATAGTGTGATGGGCAGGTCCTACCCACCGGCAACGACCCAGTTCGATGTGGCTCTGGTTTAAGTGTTCAAGCTCTAATCTGGTTTTTGGTATACAGACCATATGCTACTCTGTGGTTAACTTAGAAACACAGGAAAATGGTCGGACCACAGGCTGCCCAAACATACCAACCCTACCATCAGGTTAAGCAAAACAGTAGCCATACAACTATCTCATGTCAAAAGTCCTCGTTTTCCACGGGAACCAAAATTTCAACTCTTTATGAAACGGGCAGCTAAAAGTCATTGCATCCCTTGGCTTTATCACATACTAAAATAAAATTTATGAGCAATTTCAATCTTGACTTGTAATGTGTGTACAGGCCAAAAGAAAATATAGAAAATGTTCCTGCACAAGGCACAAAACCATTTGTGAGAATCCTCGTATATGCTTAACACGTGCCCAAAAATTACAATTATAAACTTCGTTAATCAAGATTGGATTCTTTTGTGGGTTATCTTTCACTTTAGTTTTCTTTGGAATTTTCGAAGCTAGTCATAAGTTTTGTATTATTGGTTGTGCTTCTTAGACCCCCTAGATAGTAAATATTCTGGTATACTTCTCTGTCAATCAAGGTGTCGATTATAGCAACTTCTCTTAAGTTAAAATGAAGTAAAGTACAAACTGTTAAATTAAAGCATGCCTACTTTATCAACTACAAAATACTTTGTTCTATTTTGTTATATTGAGAATTCCTTAGGCAAACCGCAAACATTTGTATTGCTTGTGCTCAAGCACGGTTCTGCCTCTCAAAATGAGATTGTTCTATAAGACTAAGGAGATCCCAGTGTATGTTGCTCAAGGAGTTAGCTACATAGAAAGTTTTAGCAGTTTAGGTGAATGGAGAATTTTGAAGAGAGTTTTACCAAAAATTCTTAGTTGCTTCTTCAACTGTTGCTAAATTTTGAAGAAACATAAATTTGACTCTCTGTTCTGTCTTTACAAAAGTATTACACTTCTCTTATGGATCTTTGACTGAGACAACATCAAGTTGTGTAAATTAATCCTTCAGCAACTTGAATTAAGTTTGATTTTTTTTCCCTTATCGAGTTTGATAGATTGATAAATAGGGAGTTGCGTGCAAAGGTGAAAAGGCAGAGAATTTTTAGTGCAATACAGGTGTGCAACTGTAGTTGTCACTAAGCATATGCCTTGTCTACTGGTTTAGATGTTCAAAGCTTATAATAACAATAGCCTCTTCTTATGTTTTTGTTGGAATCTTGGAATAGTGAGAGTTGCCTCTTCAGCGTGTGAAGTGGCTTTGTTAGGTACTTTGGGACCATTTTAGATATGTCTATCTATAGCAAGAATTTTAAAGCTTTGATGTGGGGATTTTTTGGGATTAGTTCTTCGCTATAAATGTCTAATCATGCCTCAAGAAATGGTCAATTAAGGAAGATACAACTGAATCTTAAATGGGGTCCATAGTTTTTACAATATTTTCAAGAGATGTGTAGGATTTTGCTTAGAGATTGGAGAAAAAGGAGGACCACAAAAGGAAAGCTAAACATGTGATGTAAGTTAAACCTGCTTCTATATCAAACCCATTTGTTATTTGTCATTATGTCTCAGAAAGCTGAAGCTGATCTTCAAGTCACTCCCTCACTAGGGGTTTTGCTTCTTCACACGCAACCTCTACACAAAATATCAAACACTATCTTTTCGTCTATTTTTTACCTATATTTTATCAGCCATCAAATTCCGGGTCTTACAAGTTTAAAATCTGTTTGAACTTTGGGATCAAAGCATGTATAATCTAGGTCTCTCTTTGTCGGTTGGTTTCTGAATTCACCTGGTCTACCTCCCACAATAGATTTAACCGGTTGATATTACCAACTTTTATCAGAATAGACATTAATGGGGGTATTAATTAACTAATTAGTGGGTTTAGGTTTGTGTTGTCATCAAGAAATGAAATATGGGAAGAGTCACATCTCTAGTTTTGCTTAGAGTCTAGGCAATATGTCTTTGGTGTCTGACCTCACCCTCTTCTTTAAGTGCTTTGTAGAAGGGCTTATGGGAATAGGCAAGAGCCATAAAGAGAGAGATTCTGGCTCTTAAACCAAAATAATACGAAATTGATGAAAGAAATTATAAAAAAGATTCTCTAAGGTTTATTTGAGTTTGCTTACCCAACTAGCTAGGTTCCTTGTTGTTTTTATGTAGTTTAATTATGGTGTGGTGGTTGAGAGAGAGAAAAGAAAAGGATTGGGTTTCAAGAGATTTATATAGCTTTTTGATCAATGATGATGCACTTTCCCCACCTTCGTCGTGTTTCTTGTGAGTTTGTATGTTCTTAATATAAAATCTCATCTTATGCGCTGTCTTTTTTCTCCCTCAATTTTGTTTGGTTGATTGCTCTAGAGGAAATGGTAAAACCAGGTTTGGGTCAATATTCACGTTACGAACTTACGATTGTATATGTTTTATTTTTGTATTAGCGTCCATAATTTTGTTGTTTTTGTAATTTTTGTTCGTGTATATAATTTATATATTGACATTTTTATTAGTGTTTTCGGTGACCAGAAAGCTCTGAACATTTGGTAATACTTGTGACAGATATACAAACGTTAATCATTCGTTTCTAAACATAACACCTAGCTAAGACTCTCGAATTCAGTCCGATAGTACCCTTTTACCGGTTGATAGGTACTCGCACTTGGGGTTCTAGTTTTAACTTTCAAACGAATCGAGTTACTTAAAATATATTTCTCTTTTAGTTGCTTTGTTATTTAACATTAAGACAAAGGTCTACTAAATCTCAGGTGAGTGAGTATATATTGTAGATTGAATGTGGTTGGTGGAAGTGACACATAACCATGCAATATAAGTAAAAATAAAAAGGCGTGTGGGTAATGGATGGTTTGTGAAAGTGTGTGGGTCTCCCACGTCTCCCAAGTCGTAGCCCACTTGGAATTTTATACAAATTTGAATTTCACGAAACACAAGTCAGCATTATACGACTCTTTCCACCTTCTTTATTTTCTCCTCTTTTCTTCAATGATTATTTTTCATGAATATACATCTGTCTTCCTCTGCTCTTAGGTGTTTATTTGAATAGTAAAATTAAAATTCCATTAAAAAAAAGAGGTCACTTTGGGATGAACTTTGCTTCTTGTCGCTAAATGTAGCCAGAGAACGGAGTTCTTTTTCAAACGGGAAAAACTTGTGACGCGAAGAACTCAAATAAATATCGGATTCTAAGTATTAGTATATATGGACTAAAACATATATATAATACATATATAATATATATGTCACAACCACGATCGTCATTGTGACTGTGAACCATGGGAGATGAAAGTGGACTACTAATTAATACTATTTTACATGTGTATATCAGTATATCACTCTTTATCGTACCACTTGAAATATCACGTTTACGATATATCTAGTATATGAGATACAAAAACAAAACCAATACTTATCGGGGTTTTTTTTTTTTTGGGAATGGTATATGTTAGAATCTCACGATGTATTAAAGAACTTAACCGTATATAAGTTTGGAAATTAATAAACAGTTGACTAAGCAGAACTACTGTAGAAAAAAAAAAACAAAAAAAACAAAAAAAACTATTACACGGTCCAAGGAAAATCATTTATCTTTTCCTACCTCTTCAATAAAATACTGTGCATAAAACACAGAATGACACTTTCTATAAAAATAATAGAACATCCTATTTTTATGTTTTGCTAACAAATATAGTAATAACTAATATAATGTTTTATTCTATGTTGTTCCAATACTATTACTAGAAACATAATTTTATAACCAAAATTTAGAATAGAATAAAATGAATCAGTCTTTTAATTAACCAAATTATGTCGTTATCATTTCTACACCATATTTTAATATAAAAATAAAATTGAATAGATATGTGTTAAATCTTATGAATGTGCATGACACACATGTTTGATCTTTTTTTCAATATTACAATATTTTATTGTAAATGGAGTATTATATTAAAAAAAATGTTTAATATACAAAAACAAAATTTATGTATTATATATGTATATATCATCCCTATATATAATCGGAGTCAAAGAAGTAACTTGTGGGGGAAAACAGAACAATATATTTGAACAAATCCACTATCAAACCTCAATAATGCCGTACGACGAATCCAAATGGGAATTTTCTCTCTTTGGGTCGAGAAAAATATTCTTTACCTTCCCTTGTGGCATACGGAACATGAAAACAATCCTTAAAAATATTAAAAGATTGTTATAAAGTTGTTACTTAATTTGACAATCGATAATCACTAAGTTGATTGGGATTGGTTGCAAGTACAAGAATTCGCAACTTGTGTCTACCACCATTAATATCGAATATGTATGAATTAGTAAGAAAGCAAATATATATAGGATATTTCTGGAGGTAACTTGGTCTTTTAACTTACTTCAGCTAGCTTAGTTATTCAACACAAATCAAAATGCCTATACCGAGAATTTTTTTGAAATATATTTTTCATAAAATTTCTTCAAATATAATATAGGTTTTATAGGTATAATCGTATATGAGGTATACAAAAATAGAAGAATTTGTTATGTGTCAAATTATAATTATATCGGAGATGTTTTGTGGAAAAATGCCAATATCGATAGGTTAAGATTTCTAAGACATAAAAGTATCGATGAAATTACTAGTTAAAATATTATCTTACTTTAACGGAGTTGTTTTTCTTTTTGCTAATTACTTTAACGGAGTTGTTAATTAATTCAAAATTTTAATTGCATAATATTTCTTCGGTAGGTTTTGTGTCTCACTAGGTCGAACACTCATTAGACCGTTACCTAAATTTTCAATTCAGTTGCGTAAGGCATAGTAATTCGATGGAGACAACAGTAAACAGAATTCAGTAACTCTCATAGAATGTTGTTTTTTCCCCCAACTGGAGTAGGTTTGAAGATTGGAATGGAATCATTTAGATAGAGAGAGAGAGATTTGATCCTCTTCGAATATATTATCCTCACGGAATTTGGTTCTTATTGGTGATTCTTTCAACCTCTTATGCTTGTTTCTTCTTTTTTTTCTTAAAAGAAACTATATCTTTCCATCTAACTTTTTTATTTTGAATCGATTCTTGTATAAATTTTCCTTGTAGTCCTTCCATATAAGAATCCTATGACGACAGAGATTGTTCCTCCATTCGACAAAACTAATCATCTAATCTGTGAGTTTTCTATCTTTTAGTTGATAACCAAAAAAAAAACTTGTACCATGTACTATAAAATCAGTCTATAGTAGTAGTATTCTGAATACTAAATATGTAAACATAAAAAAAAATAGCAAGCAATATTTTATGAAGAATGTAAATCTTTCTTTCATTGTTGCAAAAAAAAAAGGTAGAGCAAATTACACTATTTACAAATGTAAAATTATCTCAAAAATAGAAAAATACCATATATCAATGTTAGTATCTTACAATCTATGAGAATATAATTCATTGGTCAATAAGGACAAACTATAATTCATTGCAGGTAGGATAATAGCTATTTTCGGTTGTTTTTTTGTCAACACTATTTTCGGTTGTTTAGGTCTCCCGAATAGCACTTATCAATTATTTGTAGAAAGATAAAATTCCATATAATTTATTTTGGACAAATACACCCTTGAAAGAAAGAAAGAAAGAAAAAAAAATTGTGTATATATTAGTAAATCATGCTAAACATCTAGACAAAAAAAAATCCAAGATTTCCATCGTCTAAACAAATCCATAAGCAATACTCTAAATTCCAAGTATGGATCGAATTCAAGTCTATGCCAATTTATACCATGAAACATAGGTCATCATCCTACCCACCAGTCTACCACTATACTATCAAAGAGACTCGAACTTGAAACTCTCTAAGAACAAAGACAAAGATAACACTAAACCATGAATCTCTCTGTTTTTTTTTTTTTTGCCAAATGCAACCGGAGTTCAATTCTTCTATATATTTTATGCGCTATCACTCTCTATTTTCTCTACTGCGTCTCACATTTCTCCATCTCTGTATTTATTTTAATGATTAAATTGCTTTAAATATTAGGACTTTTGTAAATTTCTTCAAATCTCTTCATTCATTTCTCTTTTTTTTATGCTATCATTCATTTTAGCTCAAATTCATCATCGTTTCCAATCTTACATAATCTTTTTTTTTTCTTAACTCGCACGCTCTCTCCTCATTAGCCCTAAAGCAAATGAGCTACTAATATATGTAATTTATTTATTTTAATTAAAAACATGGCAATTTAGAAAAATGAAAGGAATCACAAAAAGAACTAAGTTACAAGTTAGGGGAAATAGTAACTCTAAATTTGGACATGTATATAAGTGGGGACCTTATGTGAAATCAGATCACATTATTGTGAACCATGAATATTATTTTTTTCTGAAGATTTCAGTTTGAAATGTGTAAATTTATAATTGTGTTGTTTCCACCGAATAATTATGACCTTTTTGACATTAAAAGAGATAACTACTCATCACAGTCTTATTATGTTTTCTGCACTTTTGACAAAAAGCTCTCTTTGACAGCCTCTCCGTGCCATTATTACCCTTTTTAAGTTGTAATCCTCCATGCATATATGTAATCATATACACAAAACTACATAAATACAGCTTAAAAAATGTTTGTATATATACATACTAATAATTTGTCACGTGCAGAGAGGAAATAATTTCAACTGTAATAATTTCCTCTTTGATAATAATAATTACACATACCTTTTTATTAATAATAACAAGATTATTATATTTTTAGTTTGAATACTCTTTAATTGATTTCGGCATGGAATTGTCATGATGTCATGGAGAGAAAAGAAACCCAACCAACGTGTAATAACAAGCTACTGCGTCTCTTTTTTTCTTCTTCTAAAATTCCAAATAAAAAAATATATTTTCCGTTTGTGGTAGCATCTCCAAATAAAGTTTAGACTCTAAATTTGTACAATGACTTATAAACATATATTTATTGCAATAAGTGGACTGTTGGGAGAAGAAGTGAAGTTTGCTAGGGAATAAAGTGAATATATTTACTAGAATTGGGTGGTTAATTACTCACATAAAATTCTAACTCGTTCACGAAAGCATTATAAAAAACGAAACGAAAGGCAAGGACAAAGATTCGTTTTCAAGTAAAAGAAAAATTTGGAAAAAGGAAGGAGAGTCGTATTAATATTAAATTATTAATATAACTTATTAAGATAGTCAACATTAAAATTAAATTAAAGATTTCTTCTGAAACTATTGCAACTACTGGTCTCTTCATCGGAAGAGAAGATCTCCGTCGTGAGTCCACTTGAAGCATGATCGGAAAGAGGAGAGCTCGGTAAAAGATTCAAATCCGTTGTTCTTTCTTTTCTCATGAAATCAAAGAAGATTGGTTTCGTTTTATCTTCGGTTTGATTTGTTGTAATATTTATATCAACTTGGTCATTCGAATTATCATCATTCTTATTATAGTATCTAAGATTCCGGCTATCTCCGTCGTCGTCGTCGTTCTTGCTACCGGCTCTCTTTTTCAAGAAGATACGACAGAGAACCCAGTTCTGAGTGGGGCCCATAGAACTCTGCAGAAAATAGATTCGAATTTAGTGAAATTGAATGGTAAACCGGAAACTAAACCGGAAATCGAGAGAAGGAATATGTACCGGAGGAGAGGAAGAGAGACGATATTCGTGCATGATCCAATCGGTTCTTGAGCCATGAGGTGGTTTGCCTTTGTAAAAGACGAGAGTTTTCTTCAAACCAACAATTTGATTTCCTCTAGAGGTCACAACCCGTTTATCAATACCGGTAGCTTTCCAGTAACCCGAACCGGTAGCCCGGTTGGACCGGTTCCCATTTGGGTACTTAGCTTCCCTTGTGCTAAAGAAGTACCTCTCCTTGTCCAAATTGCCTGCTCACAACAAAAAAAAATAAAAAATCTTATTAGCCTAAGGTCGCAGGTTCGAAACCAAGAATTGAAAAAAAAAACAAAAAAAAAAAGCAAAAAGAGAAACAAACCAGGTAAATCCCAAGGATCAGCTCTGCAAACATCGAACTCAGGGATGATTGAGGCTGGCAAAGGAGAAGAACACACTTTCCTCTTAAGGTACTGAACCACAAGCTCTTCATCAGTAGGATGAAATCTGAATCCAGGTGGCAATCTTAGAACACCATTCTTCACTAGTTTAACATTTTCCATGGATTCAAAAACAAGAAGAAGAGAGAACTTAAACAGAGATAGAGAAAGGAGTAGGAAGAAGAAGAAGAAGAAGAAGAAGAAGAAGAAGAGAGTGCTGTGTATGGAAGAGGGAAACAAGGAAGCTGTTGGTTTTATAAGGTAGAAGATCATACAAACAACTCCTTTTCTTTATTATTATTATTTTTTTAAAAATATATTTTTCTGGCGTAAACCATACTCAATCTCCTCCTTTTGACGCCATTTTCATAAATCTATCTTTTCTTTCTTTCTTTTTTAATATTCATTACTATATTTTTTTATGTCTCTCAATTATTATTTTTTAGTCGGTATCTACCTCCTCTCTCTCTCTCTCTCTCTCTCTCTCTTTCTTTTTATTTATTTATATAAAGTGTAAACTCTTGAAAAAAAAAAAATTTACTAGAAACAATTGTATATATAAATGAAAAGGACTACTTTTTTTAAACAACTTTAGTATTTAATTCGTTTAAAGAAATTATAGCTTAATCATACACTCAAACAATATAACGTGGAGGTTATAATAATGATTTTACTACATACATTAACCAACCCAGGTCGTCCATTATCTATTTTGCTTGTTAGGTTTTAAACCAAGTTGCTAGTAGTTTAGATTCCTATTGGTGTTATATATATATTTATGGGTATTGTCGTCATTTACATGCTTTTAGGCTTTGAGAGAGCCGGACAAGTTTGGTCCATTCGGGACGGTCTCGGCTAAAACGGTGACGCTGAAGTCAGCTTGCGTCATGCTGACAACCGGAGCTCGCCCTCTGCGTTTGTACTTTTACATTTATAACCCTTTTGAGAGATTCCAAATTGAAAATAAACTCCACAAAACAAATTTGGATAATATGATTTTTTTTTTCTTTATTGGGAAGAATTATTTCAGTAATTTGTGAAAATGAGAGAAAGGATACGTCTGGTGCTTATGGGAGGGGGACATAAGAATCCTAAGCCTCTAGTTTTTGACAAGGTTTTTTCTTACCATGATAATGTTTCCTACCATGTTCAACACGTTACAGGCTACTTCAACATCGATCCAAAATATTTTAATTTAAATCATATCATTCAAGTAAGGATTCAACGAGACTACTTGTCGTTGGAACTTCACTAAACTGTTGTCATACATTTTAAATCGATATACCGGTGTTGTAACAAACCGACTTAAATTTGAGATATTGCATTCCAATCATGCATGGACCAAATGTATATACATTTAAAATTCGTAATTTTAAACTTAAGACCTAAAAAGTTCGTTATTTTTTGTTGTCATGATTTGTCAGATTGACAATGAAACAATAAATCATATTTTATAGTCTCTAGCGATGCAAGATTTAGTGTATTCGATATGGAAGGATATAAAACATCGACTCACATCTTTTCTCGCATCTTCATTTCTTCAATTCTCTTTGAAATAAGTCAATCTTATTCGAGCTAGACTTTGATACTCTGGTTCCAAGTGTTTCCACCCTTTGATTTTCACAAAATCAACTATCTTAAACTCCTTGAAAGTTTCCTCTGCTTTTTCTCTGCACATTTGCTCTCTCTTGATGTTCTGTACGTACAGTTTTTAGTTTAATATTAACAAAAAAAAAAAACGTACTACCTCTAAACTTTCATTCAACTCATAAAATTGGACATGGTTATAACTTATAACAATAAAGTTATATCTAGGATATGAAAATAAATGGCGTTTTCACGTGTTATTGTGTATACATCATACATGCATACGCATTGCAAGGACGAGTAAGGAGAGTAAATCATGTGATATGGCCAATGGGAACATAATATATCATATATATATCCATTATGCCTCTAAGTGCTTTTCCCTTTTGTTGTCGGGATTGGAGTTTATGGTTACTGTTGTTCTTCGATCTTCACTAACGATACTATTTATCCTTTTCCTTGTATAATCTATCTATAGAATTAGAATTATTATATACGCTTTTCTTTTTTTTTTAAGAATTATTATTTACGTAAAAAGAGAGCAAATGTTTATGAATCACTTGAATATCCCTATTCCATTTTATGGAGTGGGTACGCTTATTTTACCAATATTTTAAATTTATCAGTAGGATATAAAATACATTTTATTGTCTTTTCTTTTTTTTTCTTTTAGAGTTTTACATACTTGAATACTAGTAATAGATCATATACCCTCTGGGCTAAGAGCCTAAGACTTATCAATCTTATTAATTAATATTGACAACTCAACCCACCACCAAAAGAAGAAATTATGGAACTCTTGAGTATTTGATAACCATCTGAAATATCTTAGACAAGTCAATGATTTCTTACAAATGAAAGATCATTTTTTTTGAACAAAATATATAGATGTATATGTAAATTCAGACATCAACTTGATAATTAACTTTGTATGGACCATGCTCTGTATATACTCAGACCAGTGAGACAACAATATCCATATAATATATATGCACCTAGTATATGGGATAGAAATCAAGAACCGGCAACAAAATAAATAATTAATAACTAAATCTAATTCATGTAAATTAGATAAAAATAATATAAAAATCGATGTCAAGGGGTCCGTGAAGCTGACAGTGTGCTGTAAGTTCCTCCAATCCCGTTGTCAACCTTTCTGTTTGTATAGATCACATGAAATTTTCTTTATAATTAAAAAAAAAATGATCGATTTCGTCCAAATATATGTTATCTTTAAAATAGCAAATGCGTGACGTTATTGTCGGTATAATAATATTCACTATCGATACTACAAGTTACCTCTCTATTGAGACCAAGGATTAACAAAATATTTACATTTAAATAGTATATCATGGTTATTAAGGATATCTTCGTCGCTGTTACTGTTATATTAAAACGATAACTTCCACTCTTTTAGTTTTGCTTGTATACTATGACATAGTCTTGTACATACCCATCGTTTTCGACTTAGTATGATATGAGATTCACGAGAGTATGGAGTTTATTATGTATATTATTAGGACATATCATTTTTACCTCTTTATGTTATTGTTCTGTTAATTTTGCGATGTACTGTATTTTCGTTATTTTAGTTATACACCTAATATCATAATTTGAACTGATACTATTAAAAAAAAGTTGGTTTTGATTTTACAATTTTCATTTCAATTCTAATTATGATGTACAGTAAAATCTTTTTAAATTAATAATATTGGAACCAATGTATTTTTGTGATATTTTATTAATTTATCGAATTTATTAATTTATCGAATTTATTAATTTATAGAAGTAATATTTGAATCAAAATAACAATTTAGGATCAGAAAAAATAATTAATTTAGTAAAGTATTAATGAATAGAATATTAATTTATAGAGATTTAACTGTATATAAACTTCTTTAAGATGGTTTATAATATCTACTAAAGGACTTGTTGTAAAAGAAATATTGGAAAATAAATTCCATTACGTGCTTTCGTATTACATTTATAGGTTATTTTTATCAGCTTATTGACAATACGATAAATAAATAATTCAAAGACTATACCACTAGTATATGGCTTCGTATACATTTATATTCCCTTCATCCACCCTCTATAAGAGGGAAGGGTCCTACATGCTTCCAAAACGACAGCCTCACACGTCGGATTAAAGTCTCGGAGACACAAAATGCAATGCAACCAAACCATCCACATACGATATCTCATTCTCTCCCGATTTCCCAAATCTTCTTTGTCTCAAATTTTCTAATCACATTCAATGAATGGTCCCTTCCCAAAATGACAAAACTGCCCTCTAATATTTTCAACGACCTATTTTTATACTAAATGATTGATTTAAAAACATTTTAACAAGAAACAAACAAACTCTAGTGATTGAGTCTCGGAGACTCAACCTAATTATCTAATCATTAACCATTTCCATTTTTTCCCAGATGATAATGTAAAATAGAAGGTGGTGGATTACAAGTGATCAAGGGATCAATTTGAAAAACTTGAAATAATTATGGTCCTTAAGATGAAATAAGTAAAGTATATTGTTTGTCCTCCTAGCTCCTATGTTATGACTTTTATTTATTTTTACAGTTAAAAAAAAAAAGAAGAATGATATTTGGGGGAAAAAAATAGATAAGAGATTCCCACAAGCAAAAAGAAAAAGCAGGCGCACGCACCCCACTTATGACTTGGTCACCAATGGTCTAAATTGAGAAATATTATCAAATCAGGGTTTCGTAACTTATATTGCGGCTCCGATTTTCTGTTTTCTTACTAACGTATTTTATTTAACATTCCTTCGATTTGTAATATTAAAAGTTTATCATATAGTTAAGGCATAGCGTATAGTAATAAATGTATAGGATGAGAAATATGCGTGTGAGAACGTCAACGAAGTTTGCGTGGGGACGTTGAAGAGAAAGTGATAAATGTCAAAAGATGCAAATTTCGAATTCCACATTTGCTTAATTTGGGGTTTCGTCCAGTTTTCTAGTTGTATTTTTTTGTAATCTATATCTTCATCCGGACATTCGGTCCAAACTAATTTTTTTTAAGTCCAGTTTTTTTTTCGCACAATTTTGCTGTGGATTAGATAGCCAAGTAAAATCGAACTCGCGTTTTAATACATGTACATACCCAATTTCAAACCACTGAGATACCATCACTTGGTTCAGTTTTCTAATTGTTGAAGGTTCGATCTTTTGTTCCTACGTTTTGGGAGTTAAAATTTAACTTATTTTATGTGAAAACCGAAAATATAATTTTGTATTTGTTGGAAATATTTACTAACTATTTTTACTTTTTAACTTACGAACAATTATTTTCTCTTTTAATTTGTGTGTAGTTTTTGATGTGCACAGAAATATAAATTTCCAAAGAACCATAGAGAAACCCACAAACAAACGCCAGAAATGTTGAAGAAACAAATGAATTACACTTTTTTGTTACAAAAATGTGAAGGGTAATATAACCATCTGGAACCCAAAAAAGAAATGCATATATGATATAGAAACTCTTTAGTAAATTAACAAAAATTTATCCAACAAAAAAAAAACTCTTTAGTAAATTTTATATTATCCCCTAAACTTTTCAAAGGGGCGATGGTGATCGTATAAAATTAAATTGTCGCCGACCCAGTTGGAAGGTTTCCTACTTTGTTCAGAAATCCAACTAAAATAATAAATAGGTAATGATTTCTCAACCCTGCATAAAATCACGTACAAGCAATCATATGCCATTTATGACCAATCCAATATGATCTAACGTCTACCTAAGTATTCAAGTTATATCCATGTAAATTGTTTGAATATAATTTTGGAGAAATGCCATATGATTTTTTACTGTATCTTAGAACAGGTATATATGTTAGTGGTTTATATATATATTTTTTTGTTTGGGGCAAATTTTAGTGGTTTATACTATAGTGTAGTTTTTACTTCATCACCCTCATTCAAATCTGTATGATAGATATATATTGTGAAAATTTAGTTTAAAAAATTGCTCAGATTAAAGCATTTTAGTTTCTAGAATCAAATAAATAAACAGATTTTTGTCGACAAAGAAATAAATATATTGAAAATTCAAAGTCATCACTCATAATCGATATCGAAGTTGACTACAAATTATTTCCTATATTTAATGTATTTGAGGAGCTAGCTTTTGCTTTTATTCTATCTAAATGATCTCAGTTTCTTCATTTTGAAGCTACACTTTGTCAACCTCAAAGTTGTATACCTCCTTTCATAAAGAAACATATATTTAATATATATATATACATACATGTGTGTGTGTGTTATAAGTTGTCAAATGCTTAAACCCTTTAACAAAAAAAGTTGTCAAATGCTTTCCGCAGAAAAAAGAAAGAAAGAAAGTAAAAGTATATAAGTGCTTTCAAATCTCTCCTTAATTACCCAGGATTTATATGCCTTCAAATAAATTTTAATAGACCAAAATTCTAGTATAAATGTGAGCATAGGAGTATATTATAATGTCTGGACGTGTGATTATAGATTATAATGTCAATGTAGCACATAAGCTTCTCGACCGAAATATTTTGATTTCCAGAGTTTTATTTGAATTTGTTTGTAACATTTTTGTAACAAAGAATGATTGATTAGTTAAGATTCGAACCCCCCTGAAAATACGTGTTCATGCTGGATTCCTATAATAGTATGGACTAACAAAAAAAATCCAAATATATTTACTTTGGCATTATTTTTCTGGATAACGTCCCTATGCTTTTACAAAATATTACCGTCTCCGCAACCTTTTTTTCAGAGATTTGGGTACGAAATATAAAATCAAATTACGTTAACTTACATTTTCTTGGATATACGAAAACTAAAAATACACAGCAAGGTATTACAGCTGCTTATGTCATATATGTGAGCTTGGAAGTTGAAGAAAACCTCACAAAAAGAAAGACGAATTCTTTTCGTTGAAGAAACCTGAAGAATTAAGCTTTTTTTTTTTTTTAACTTTTGAAATATGTTTAATTAGCTCATTGCTTTTCATAATTTTTGGGTGTGGACTTGAACATTGTATGCCTTTTTATGGCATGTGACTGAACAACTTAAAAACTTATAAAAAGATGTTTTCTTATTGTTCTCTCACGTGTGTTCTACCAATCCGTCTGCCAACTTTCTCTTCTTCTTATTTTTTGGGAAAAAGAAAATAGTTGTGCTTTCGAGAAGAAAACAAAAAAAAGTTGTTTCTTTGATGCTTATTCTAAACTTGAAAGACACAAATTCCAGCCAAATAAAGGTTAGACTTTCAAAAAGAAGAAAGAAAAACTACACTAGAGTTAACTTTTATTCACATTAGAGATTTACATCCCGGTTTATAATCAAATTTAGTTTGGTTTCCTTTCGGTTTTAGTCTAGTTTAATCGAAGATACATTTACATAAATAAGACCAATACTTATTTCATTTTTGATTATTTATTTTAGTTTGGAAATTTGATTTATTAAATTTGGCTTGGATTGGCTTGCTTCGATTTGAAAGTCAGATGACCACACTTGACACTAAGCGCTTAATTGGTTCACCCGCAATCATCCGCAAACTCTGCATTTGTGGGTGGTTGCGGTTGTAAGTATTTTATGTCAATCAAGCAAATCGTAATATACCACTCCAAACCGTTTGAAATTTCAATTAGCGTGTGTAGCTGCGCACGGTTGCAGCTGGTTAAAAATTAATTATTTTTTAATTTTTAATTTATAATACTAATAAAATTATACCATAAAAATCAAACATTTTTCGAAAAATAATAAATAATAAATTTTTATATATATCTACTAACTAAACTAAAATATATTTATAAGTATATAAATATTTTCTAAATAAAAAAATGCTTCAAACCTCTTAAAATAAAAATTATTATAAATTTGTTTAAAACTTCACTTTTAAATTTTGATTATGGTAATACAATTTTTTTCTTATAAAAATTATATATTTTAAATATGTTAAACAGCATCCGCAACCGCTGTCAACCAGTCAGATTGTTTCCGCAAACGCATCCGTTTTTATTTATTAAACCAATCGTACAAACCTTTTAATAATATTTATAACTGCAACTGTTTGCTTGCATAAACTCTCGTACTTGTAAACGCAACCGCCATGTTTAAATCAATCGAACCAGTAAGAATCATCAAACTTCGGTTTGGTCCATCTTGGTTTGGGTTTTACATTGATGTGTAAGTGTGGATTAGTGATTCAAGATTTGAGAATATTTTTAGGCCCATTATGACTTATTGGGCTCTCTCTGGGGCGAGGCTACATACTGTATTTCAGTTCTTCCCTGTACGCGCATTATTATATAGTTTTTTTTTTGACGACGTATGAATATAATTTATAAAAGAGAAATATATTTATATACTATGCTTTTTGTTTATTTTATTGAGAAAATGATACACGGTTTAACATTTAGCTACATTGAAAAAAAAAATTAGTGCAGTTTGATATACACGTATTTCTTACTATGACAATAGTTACACAAATTTTAGACTAGAATACCGAAAGATGATCTATAACTTGTAGTTTTTTTATGCCTAATTAATACAGGTTCTAATACCAATGGACTTTAAACTCTTTCACTATTAAAACTTTTGAATACGATCGAATACTCCTAATACTCAAAACAGAAGAAAATTTTAGAAAGCGGGATTAGATGGAAAGATAAAAGGGACGAAGCAATCGAATGATATGGTACATCACACATTGTTACGCAGGTTTGATATTATTTTCTTATGTTATTGTTAATATATTTGGAAATTAAATGTCACGTGAATACTTCCATATATATTGAATCATACGATTTTATCCAAAAAAGTCAGATTTAAATCATATAAATGGGGATTTTCGTCCCAACGGAAAACAAATCATATATATGTTAATAGTTATACATAACATTCGCTAATCTCTATATCATTATTTATCAAAAAACAAAATATACGTCCGCTATATGATTTTCTTTCTTTCTAAGGGAGACCATTAATTTGAGTTACAAGTGTTCGCTATATGATTTGTTTTCTGTTTGCTTGTCAGTTTGATATCTGAAGTTTTTATGTAACAAACGGTAAAAATCTAGTTGTTTGTCTATAGTGACTTACCCAATCCGTCCTTAATTAATACAATTTTTTTGTGTGTATAATTAACTATTATTTAGTGAAGATGCCGTGTCCCTAATCCGTTTTAGGTGGTCCAAGTTAATGCACTAACTATAAGGTTAACAACAAATGTTTCTTGTTTGAGGTCATGACTCATGAGGTGTTTGGATGGAGTTAGCTAGTTTTCCCTTTTTATATTTGATAATACACATTTTGTATATTTCAAAAATAAAAGTAGCTAGATGACACTAACTTGGGAAAAAATGTAGCCAGCTCATCATCTCAAAACAGTATGAATCGATAAATATAAAGAAATATGGTCCATGTCCGATGTCTTATGGGTTATTTAGATGTCGTCCCACAATCTTTGCCTTATCGCTACGCCAATCATTCATTTAGATGTATCCTCGGAACTTTATGATTGATCAAGTCGAAGATTATAAAAAATATTTATTAAAAATTGAAGATAATATATACTGATAAACGTATCATTCATGCATGGCTAATTACAGTTTGGTTGAGAATACAGTTTAAAGTAAAATGATGAAACCATGGAATAAGATAAATATATCAATCAAACTGTAATTAGCCATGAAAGTGGGCAAAGAAGAAAGGCATATGGACATAAACAAATATATATAACGGTTACATATGTATTGAAGTAAAACATTTAAATGCTTAAACAGTTAATCTTTTTCATTCGTTGCAGACATTTGTTTTGGTTTAAGATTTGGGTAGACTTCAGCATTCAATTGAGATATTATGTGGAAAAGAAATATCTTAGGAAGTTTTTATGATTGTGAAGCTATAACTAATCAATACGCATAGGTATATATATACTGATGATTAATACAAATATTCCTACTATAAGTCTATAATAATGTATATAATTAATTGGTAGCTCAATGAATTGAACACACAAATGAATTAGTTGGAAAAGTAAAGAAAACAAACACGTCGACGGGAAAAACAACAAAATAAGAATAAAAGGGCCCACGTATCGCCACGTCACATAAAAAGTCTAAAAAGCACAAACCTGCCGTTGCCTTTACTTGAAAAGGAAAAATATGAGATGTGTAAACGTTCAATGCATCAATCTTCAAATTGTATTTTGGGTACTTTCTTCCACTTCTCCACCATACAATACGTATTCCATAAGTCACAATGTCATATGATCATTCACAACTAAGAATACTTATACCAATCTATTAATATGATCAAGCTATCAACTAGCAACCTAATTAATCTATTTTGTCATTCCATATTACTCATTTGTGAGTTGCGCAATTAGTTATTATTCATGGCTATTTTCACCGATAAACAAACTAGAATTGTCAAAAATGATTATGCAGATTTTAACTAAAAAATGATTATGCAGTTCACAATTCTATTGGGATTTCGTTACTGTTGATAAATTTAATGAGAAACGATCTTATAGAGTTATGGTGGCGGATAACACGTATTTCCAAGATTAAGGGCAATTTAAAGGGATATAAGCAGTTACAAAAAAAAAAACAAATGGATTGATCTTTGAATTTTTCTTAATACAGATAAGAATCTTCTTACCAAATTATAATGGTGTAGCGATCATTCTATTTTTTTTTGGAAAACAAATATCATAAAACTGAAACCGTGCAAGGACTACTAAATGTTATATATAGTATAGTAGAAAATAACATTGCAGCTGTAATACAAAGATTCTTTCACAGCGTATTCGCAAACTCTGCAGTATAGAATTTCACTCATCAGCGGATGCGTCAAGTAGACCAAGAAACAAAGTAAAGATTAATGAAAGTTATTCTAATTAACAACAAAGACAAAGCATAGAGATGGGGCAACTTAATTGAGATGTTTCTAGTTCTAGGTGTATCCAGAAGACAATAATTATGTGAGTACGTATGGAATTTTCTGACCACTTCACCACATTTCTTTGTGTCTGAAACATATGAATCAAGTTCTAATCAAAAACTATAGAACCCTACGTTTATTTATTGGGCCATCCAACTTTGAGTCATTGATTTTGTTTCTGTGTAGTCATTTCCATATATATTTGACTTGAGCGTGACTCTCCATCTTGATTTCATTTTATATATCCACATACAGGTTAAAAAATCTCAGTCAAATTTATTTCATACGAAATACTGAAATAGAATCTCATGAAAGGAATTCTAGACACTCCACGAAAATTAGTAGGTACATAAAAATCTCATTACGCACTCTAAAAGTAGCGGAGAGACCTGAATCCAACGGGAAGATTTGAAAAGTCATATCTATATTCTGAATACCAGTTACAAAAACAATTCCCCTTTGTAAACTCTCTTACATATTTCTAGAAATTGTTTCTGTAAGTTAAGTTTTTCCCATATACTATTTGCATTGTAAGAATAGGCCGATCTACTATCCATGTAGGACAATGACCACCGAAATAATTTTCTAAGTTAAAAATAAATAAGATACACAACATTCCCTAGCCGGCTTAATAGTTTTATGGGCTTTAAAACAAAAAAAAATTTGGACCCTTAATTTTTTTTAACCACTAAATTTTTTTAAATAAAAAATATTTTTTATAAATTTTATAGTTAAAATAAAAATATATACATATAAAATACATTTTGGACCCCTTCCAGTTTTATTTTTTAAAAAATATTTAAATTTTTTATATAAAAAAAATCGAATCCTTTAATTATTAAAACTTGGGATTAGGATTGGACTCCAGAACCATCGCCCATCTCACCCCTCTGAGCCGGCCCTGAATATTCTGGTATAGTTTTCAACCTAACTTTCCCGATTAATTAACATTGTATTTACTTCCCTATAACTATCACGTATTGGTTTACTTAATTTCTTGTTTTCTACATTGAAAACTTTGCACCCACACATTTTATTCAACTATGGTCATTGCAAATTTATAATATTATATATATATATATATATGTAATTTAATTATATTATATGTATATAGGACAAAAAGGAGTTTAGGAAATAGAATTGATATTCAATCAACAATCATTATTCATTACCAACTTACGTTAGCTTTCTTCCTCCCTTTCCTATTTGCTTTCATATTTCGTCATCCATTTTCATTCCCATTAATTAACTAATTTAACCGTAGTTTATTTATTAGAAATACCCATTTCAAAATATCGTGTGTCCTTGACGCATCCTCGAGGCAGAAGATCGATTCATGTAAGAAACATCCTTCTGATTAAATTAATTTCATCTACTTGTGTCATTTATGGTTACAAATATATGTGTCCATTAACTTCATCAATTTCTCATCAAAATATGTTGTTTGGTTACTGAGAAACTTATAAGTAGACGGCAAAAGACGTACTTTATTTTATCAAAAAAAAAAACCGTTTTTCATACAAAACAGAAAAATCAGTTGTTTTTTTAACAAGTGTGAAACAATTAATTTGAAATAGAGGGAATATAACCCAAAAAATATTATGATACAGTATCAGATTTCAGAATTTCTTTCACGAATGTTTTCGTTTAGTAATATGTATAATTGAAATTTCTCTAGAAGTGATATACGTAAGTAATACGTGGATTCCTATTTTTAAGCTTCTTGATTCTCATTATTAATGCATGAGAAAAGTTCAATTTATAAGACTCCATATACAGTGTAATTAAACAGCCTAAATAAGGAAATCGGCCACATTCAAAATACCTTCTGGCCATCTAAAAGAAAAAGTATTCACGATCATGAATTTCAGTGTTTTTGGTGAATATAGAACTAATTAACTTGATCTGGAATTCGATCTAAGTAGACAGCGTATCTCTTGAAATCTTTGGTTATAAACATAAATTGATTTGAGTAATTCTTTTTTGAACGATGAGTCATCTCCATCAATGATCAAACCTATGTTTAAGGTTAATACGTAAAAAACTTCTGTTATTCTCCCTAATATAGATTCAATAGACCGATCATTAATGATATAATAGTATTAATTTATTTGGTAACGATTAATCAATTCGCTAACAAATCATAGATTGGTATCTATCATTGAAACCTATATATGTAGCTTAGATATAATGTGTGCGTGCGTGTAAAGCTAGATTCGTGAGAACCGATTTAAACCAGAAAACGATTGGATCGGGGGAGGTTCCATTTCACCCACATGATTGTCATTTTTCCTTTTTTGTGGTAGCAACATACACAGATTTATATGCATACATCATTTATCGATGTGGGTCACCCTAGCTGCTTGAATTATTGGGGTTTGATAAGCCCATGCTATTTATATTTGGCTTTTAAAGTTTTTTATTTTTGGGTTATTTTTCTGTTAGCTATAGAGTTATAATTAACCCAAAATAGCTATAGAATTAACCCAAAAACAACTCCATAGCTATTTTTGGGTTAATTCTTTTGATAATAATTGCACCATGTTTTGATATTTAATTTAAAACTATATAATGAATAACATGGTGATGGAAGTAAGATAATTTGGTATATATAAGGTTACTAATTTACTATAGACTGAAGACTTCTGAGCCTAGACATGTGCATATTTCCATTGAAATTTTTTCTTTGTTCAAATAGAATCGAACTAAAGGAGCTACTGACCTGAAATTTGCATGGTGGAATCATATCTTATATAATTACTAAAAACATATTTTTTGTATGAAAATAATTTAACAAATTATCAAACTTCTTCTGATACATTATAGTGTTTGGTAGGAAAAGTATTTCAAAGTTCAAAACTACAAAGAAGTCAGGGGAATGTGATGGCAAATTTGCAAGAACCATATGGAAACGTACGTGAACCAAAAATATATTAGGCACCAATCAATCCAAAAAAAAAATAGTAAGATAAACCAAAAACGGTTTCAATAACTAGAGATGGAAAAATTAAGGAGGAGGAGAACCACAAAAGTGGCACCTCTCATATTTTTAAAAAAATTAGGAGCAAATAAAAAAAGGAAGAGAAACAAATAACGAATAAGAACAAGAATGATTTAACAAACCCATGATCATTGTTATCATTCGCCTACCACGTCACTCCTCTGTTGTCCATTTCTTCCCACTTTTAATATCTGTTTTAACTTACCCTCGAAAAATGGAGAATTGTTTCGTATTTTTTTCTTCCCCCACAGTATTCTGAATCCTTTCATCATAGAGATATTGAAACAAACGAAAGCAAAACAAAATGCATTTTCAACAAATCTCTGAATACTGATGGATATATATGACTACATTAGACATTTACCAAAAAAATGATAGATACATAGCATTTTTAATTAAAAAAAAAATCACCAAAAATAATAAAAAGGGACTCCTAATTATATCAGTGATAAATATATGATTTTCATCATAGACTATTTATGGAATCAATAAAAGGACTAATTTTATGTTAATCTGAAAATGAAATAAATTAAGTATAAACGAAAACGATCGAGTCCTGAAAATAGGGAAAAAAACAGGAGAAGAAGAGCAGAAACAGAAATACACTGAAGACACGAAAGCACATAGAGAGAGGGGTTGCCTAGTCAGCATCTGATGACGTGGCGTTGGCTCACGTTTGTGTCTCTACAAACTCTAAAGAAACGGCAATAAATCTCTACAAGTGGAAGCGTTTTGAGAGGTCACGTGATTTGCATAAATTTTTCATTTTCGTACTCTTAATTCACTACGCCTCTCTCGTAACGCATCATTTTTTTGTTTAAATACCCTTAATTCTTCTCACGCGCCACGCTCCATCTCGACGCGTGATTCTTTTCCTTGAAAACATGCATGATCTGGTTTTTAACGTTTTTCTTTTTGTACAAGGAGGAAAAAACGTGTTCTTCTAGACAAAACAGAAGACATGATCAGGAGATATGAATCTGTTTTTACTTTTTTTTTCTTTCTTTCTACTTTGATTAATCATAAAAAAACACATAATAATTTTTATTAAGAACGGTGTCAATTTTCCGCGAACAACACTTCTTTTTTTGTGCTCTATACCCTTGTAATTGCAAAAGGTTCATTCTAGTCATCACACATAGATTTATAGCAATGTTAGATCCTTAATCATTCTCACCTAGACTCCTATACGAAAACCAGTTTAGATTAAACCTACCTTAGTTATCTAATTTACGTCATATATATTTATGTCAAGAGAATAAGGACAAACGAATTTAATTCACTCTAAACATATTTGAAATTATTAACAAAAACAAAAAAAATATTTGAAATTAGCCAATAAGTAATCCTAAAACTCCAGTAAATAAAATATATTAAAGAAGGCCTATATTTAATGTACTCATTAAATAAATAGGTGCTGATATCTTTTGGATCGTCCAAATTCATATGTGAATTAAAACAAACAAAAAAATGAAATAAATAAACAAATCGTACAAGTGATGATTTTCCGTATATTGGTTGATGTTGGGTAGACTTTTAGTCACCATGATAATAAAGTACAAATACCAAGGAATTAAATTTGAGTTTTGAAAGCTAATTAAAAAGAAGAAGGCGTGAAGAAAATGATATTGTGTAAGAGGACGTGGGAGCCACGCGCGTGAGAGATGCGAGTGGGGGAGGAAAGATGTAAAACTGAGTGAATGATAAATTGCAAACGCTACCTACTAATCTCTCCACTTGTCATGCAACCAAGCTGAGTTCGTTTCTCTTTTCGATTCTTTTTTTATTTATTTGTTCTACTCAACACGTTACACGCTTCAAATAACTCTAAATTAAAATCAAATTTTTTTTTTTTTGATTATAATGGTTATTTTGGAGCTATATATAAACCACCTGAGGCTCATTAGATTCCTCCATGAAATAAAAGAAGCATTTTTAGAGAGAGAGAGAGATACATATATAAATAAGGAGCAACCTTTAGGGTTTCAAAAAAAAAACTGAGACCCTTTAGAATCTCTATAGAAAATGGAAATCATGACCAATGACCATTTTCTCGCGTCTATCTTCGGCATCTTCGGTAATGTTCCAATGACAAATCCTTATTTCTTCATCATCTCTTCTCTTTTCGTTCTTTTATGTTTTTTACTTGTCGATACAATTTTTAATAACTAGTCCTACCCGTGATTTGAACATCAACTTCTTATCTAAGCTTCTGTTCAAAAATATTATAAACTAGATGTAGGGTTTCGTTGTATTATTAAGGCGTAATTAAACAAAAATAGTACTGAGAAATGAATTAAAATTATGGAAAGTTTATCATGACCCATCTACCTATATACATGCATTTCTTCTGTTTCAAGCTTTTTCTATATAAAAAAAAAAAACTAAGTAATCTGGGATTATTATTAATTGATCTTCTAATTCTATAGTGAAAGCCTAAACTACCATAAATAAATAAATAAATACGTAAGCTTTTAATTAAATTGAAATCGTTACGCATTGTTGTCCATGCTATCATACTCGATACGTGTATTGTGGTTAATGCACAATTTAATTCTCCGTTGAGGTTGGTTAGAGAATTCGGGCTGATTCATGTACTTATGTCTCCGCAAAACTAGATGCCTCTTAATTATAAGTTTATAACATATACTTATTGCTTTTTGTTGATTTTTTTTTTATGGAATTACAGGAAACATAATATCATTTCTCGTATTCCTCGCTCCAGTGTAAGTAGATAAGAAATCTTAAATTATAATTTTTGTTTAAAACACTTGGGGGGTTTTGAGAATGATTCTGAATTTGTTTTGAAATATTCAGGCCAACGTTTTATAGAATATACAAGAAAAAATCGACTCAAAGTTTCCAGTCTCTACCGTACCAAGTGTCGCTATTTAGCTGCATGCTATGGCTATACTACGCATGGATTAAAGAAGATGCTTTTCTCCTAATTACTATCAACTCCTTCGGCTGCGTCGTGGAAACTATCTACATTAGCATGTTCTTCACTTACGCTACCAAGGACAAAAGAGTAATTTTATTTTCCATTTCCTCCTCCTTAATTTTCGCTTACGTAATTAAATACGAATACTAAATGAACATTATGCATTTTTCAGATCTCGGCTACGAAGTTGTTCATAGCGATGAACGTTGCCTTCTTCTCGTCGATTATCATTGTTACGAAGTTTGTGGTTAAAAGTCACGTCCTCCAAGTCTCTGTTCTCGGCTGGATTTGCGTTGCCATATCTGTTTCGGTTTTCGCTGCGCCTCTTATGATCGTGGTAATTAATTAACTAAGCGTTTTATTCGATTTAAGTTCTCTAAATCATCAAATTTTTAACTGAAATTCTAATTAATTTTTGTTGTTGCTGTTGTCGAAAGGCTCGTGTGATAAAGACAAAGAGTGTGGAGTTCATGCCCTTCACGCTTTCTTTCTTCCTCACTATAAGCGCCGTTATGTGGTTCGGTTATGGCTTATTTAAACACGACATATGCATAGCTGTAAGCATTTTATTTATTTATCTTTTTACCCTTTCTAAAGTTTCATATTTTTGGTTTCATAATATAATGTGTGGTTTATGTTGAATTTGTAGATTCCAAACGTGGTAGGATTCTTTCTAGGAATGGTGCAAATGATTCTGTACGGAGTTTACAGGAATTCAGGGGAGAAACCAGAGATTGGAAAGTGGGTTAATTCATCAGAACAACAACTTAAGACTATTGTCGTCATGAGTCCGTTAGGTGTGTCGGAAGTTCACCCAGTTGATGTCATGTTGACGGAATCTGTGGCCCCACTCCCTGACGCCGTTCATCATGAAGATCCATCCAAAGTTACTAAAGTGGAGGGGCCGTCAACTAAAGACGGCAAGTGCCACGTGGAGACCACTCCTCGTGAATCTGTGTGAAGTGTCAATATATAAAACAAGAAGCAAAATATCTCTCTCTCTCTCTCGCTCTTTCTCTTACCCTCAGGCTCGTCGCCCGGGCCAAAGGAAGAAATTGTATCGGTGGTTTGTTAATTTCCATTTTTGTTTCGTATCTTAGTTATTTGCTGATGTATTTACTCTATCATAATGTTTATTGAATATACTATCTCTATGTAAGTTGTAACTAGTGTGTATCGCAAGATTTGATATAATAAACAGCAGTAGCTACTAGCTAGATTACTCCTACTAATAAGCTTGATGACCACCTTTTTTTTTTTTTTTAATGATGACATATGTTTAAAAGATGTCGCCGTCGATTAGAAAACAAATGGTCTTGTACCACTGATGACATATTGTTCAACGATTATGACTTGTGACTTGAAAAATAAGAATACTGTATAAATTTAAGCTCCTAGATGACCCATTAGAGAAACAACTAACCTAGCCATCATGTATGTATAAATCTTCCAAAAAATCTTTTAAAATGTCAAGTTTTTCCCTTTGGTTGTTTAAGTTTTTTTTTTTTTTAGTTAAAGTACACCGTTCAGATCTGAAAATAAATAAATTAATTAAGACGTCCTAATGTTTTTGATGAAGATGTATGCTAGCAAATTATTAATATAAAGGTGGAACGTTCGTACAGTGCCAAGCAAAGTTACATCATCAGTAGACAGACAATCAATGTATGTACACTTTATTTGATCACTGAAAAAAGGGGTTAGTGATAATCATCGCATTTTTTAATTTAATTTATAATATACTATGATAAAATTACTATTATAAAATAATTTAACATATTTATAAATAACTCATATACTCGTATAATAATAATACATAATTTTTTTTTTAACTTTAGATTTTAAACGGTAACGACATAATCCTGACAAATAATTATATTATAGTGAATTTCGACAAATAACATATGGCGTTTTATGATAGGTTTATATTAACCGATAAAATTCACAGTTTATAGTTGAAAAATACATGACTTTTTTTAGTTGACTGATTTTTCTTCTTACTAAAATAATCTAAATTTCAGAAGTTAGAAATTAGAACGTTCGAGTAAAGAATAGATCCTCCGAATATTTAGAGGTCAAAAGAAAGACATTCACCAAAGAAGAAAACAAATAAGCAAAATCCATATCGACAGAGAGTATAGAGTACAGTGTCAACAGTTAAAAAAAAGAGTCCCGACAGAAACTTGATAAGACCAACCAAAATCATACGATCTCAATGGCTATACACTTAAAATAATTGTCCGATTGCGAAGGCATGTGACCCACGTTGTCCGAAACTCCGCGAGTGTGGACATTAGCCACACCACAGAGACGCACACAGGAAAAAGAGTCTAGAAACACTGATCGACGATATTGGATCTTTGCAATTCAATCTTCCATCAACGTCAACATGTGTGACTCATCAAGAAACTATATTTCTCAAATTCCCTAATCATTATATATTTTTACATTAGCGATCATCAACACTCCAGAATCCTCAATTAGAGTTTTGTTATTAAAAAAAAAAGTACTCCTTTTTGCCCATATTGCAACATCACATAATGTACAGTGACTCATAGTCACAATGTTTTTCTTTGTTTTCTATGTTTTGACAATAAATGAGTCTTTAGAAATAAGAACAAAAAAAGGGGTAAGACCCAAACCCGAGTCTACCCGGTGCTGTTGCTCTCTGAAGTTCCTTGCTCGCTTTGTCGTCTTTTCTCCCTCAAACTCTCTCCCCACATTTTAGCCTCTGCAACCGCACGTTCCCTATTGATATCTCGGTTCAAAATCCGAGCTGTCTCTTTAGGAGAATCTTCTTTCTCAGAACCTTCAAGATCGAATTTACTTCCCGACCCACCTTCATCGTTTCTTGTTATTAACCTCGCACCTCTTTCATCTCGGTTTCTCCTACTGTCATCTTTACTTGGATCATAACCTTGGTTTGCAAGATATGAGAGTGCAGTGACCACATCTGCTATGAGAGGACGTGTAGCCGCCTGCTCTTGGATGCACATTGAAGCCACAGCTAAAGCTTGGTACAGTGCACGTGTTGGAAACCGTCCCTTTAACTTAGGATCCGCCAGTTTTATGAACTTTCGTCTATCGTTGAACAATGGTCTAGCCTGTTAACACCAAAAATGTTCTCAACATAAAAGAATGACAAAATTGAATGTAAACTCAAGTGGAAGATAAATGATAAAGTTTTTTACCCAAGCCACCAGGTTCTGCTCTCCATGAGGCATCTCACTGTCTATAGCTTTGCGACCAGTAATGAGTTCGAGAAACACTACACCAAAACTGTAGACATCTGACTTTACTGTCAATTGTCCGGTCATTGCATACTCAGGAGCACAATAACCATAAGTGCCCATGACTCTAGTGGAAACATGAGATTTATCTCCAGTTGGTCCAAGTTTAGCAAGCCCAAAATCAGAAAGCTTTGGGAAGAAACCCTCATCTAATAAAATGTTTGATGACTTGAAATCTCTATAAATAACCGGCGGGTTTGCCTTATCATGTAAGAATTCCAAACCTTTGGCCGCACCAGCAGCTATCTTCATTCTCATGTTCCAATCTAAGGCCTCCTTATCCAGTGGAAGATCTGAAGGCAGAGTATAAATAAATTTATTTGTTAAGAGACTGCCAAACAAAAACCATAAGTCTACATGTATAATTTAATAGGTAATAATATATAATAAATAAACAAATGAGTGAAGAATTTGATCCAAAGTTGGAGTTGACATTGACTAAGATCACAAAGAATCTTTCAGTTGATATTGACTAAGATCAGAAGGAATCTCTGAGGTCTAAAATGGTAAAAGGATTAGAAAACCGCAGGAGATTTACCGTGGAGGTGATCTTCCAATGATCCTAATGGCATAAACTCGTAGACCAAGAGACGTTGATCACCATCAGCACAGTAACCAATAAGGTTGACTAAGTTTGGATGATGAAGAAGGCTGAGCATAAGAACCTCTACTAGAAATTCTCTGTTACCTTGTAGACCATTCCTGTCCAATTGTTTAACAGCAACAACCTGACAAAGAAATATAGAATGAGAGATACAACAACATTAATGTATGCAAAATCATCAAGCTAACCAACTAATCTTAAAAAAAAAGAAAACGTAGATGTAAAACTGTTCACCAAGTATGCAAGATTCATATTGACATATATAACATTGTAAAATAGCCTTGAACAAAGTAAACCAAACTCATCATTCAAGAAAAGAAGTTGAAAGCCAAGAAAATACCAAAAACCTTATCTTATACTCTCTTTACTTTTTTTCTTTCTAATTAATACACTCTATTCAACAAGATAGAATTGGAATTCAACTTCAAAAACTTTGCAATCAACACGAATAAACAACACTTTTTTATGAAAAAAATTCAAAACAAAACAAGAAATTACCTGACCGGTGCTGTCAAGTCTTCCTTTGTAAACACGTCCAAATCCACCTTCGCCTAAGAAAGTGTCAGGGTGAAAGTTCATAGTAGCAGCAGCAAGTTCACGGAAAGCAAATGTATGAGCAGCAATTTTTTCCAAACCATCTCTTGGAAGCAGTAGCTCCCTTTTTGACCCTCCATGAACCTTTGAACTAAGTTTCTCCCCACCTGCAACGTCATCAAAACCAATTAATTTACACCTAAGTCTTCTCATACTTCATACAAACCTAAACTCCAAAAACAAATCACCCTAAAGGCATAAAAGCTTGTATTAATGTCTCCAGAGCACAACCTCTAAATAAACCAAATCTAAGATCTTGATTCAGTAGGATCATGTGATCCTGATCCTTCACAAGGTCCAATTCATTTTCAAGACACAAAATTTACACCAAGGACCAACTTGGGACTTCCCAATCAGATCAAAACAAGTGAAATTGAAGCAAAAGGATCATGCTTTCCCATCATCCAGCTTAAATCAGAACATGGTCAAGAGCCTAATAAAAAAATCTAACAAGTTCTTGTAACCAAAGAAACAGTGATGAGATCAAGTGCCCTTTAGCATAATCAGGATCAGATAACCAGATCTTGTTGGCATGTAAACACAGAGGAAAACGAATAAAACAAATGAGAAAACAATGAAATATAATCAAGAAACCTGAAGGAAGTCCAGAAATGTTATTGGATACTGTCGGTTGTAATTGTTTATGACCATTAGATTCGTCAACTGGATTCAGCTTCTCGTCATCACTTGAATCAAAACACGAGAAACAACCCATCTGCTCCACCCAATTTTCCCAATGAAGAAGCAAAAAAAAAAAAAAACAGTAATCAAAACTACAAAAACCCTTGAATCCTATAGTAGTAGTTAAATCAATGAACAGGAACGATTGGATAGAAAAGAGAGAGAGAGAGAGAGAAAAATACAGAATCTTTTCAACACCCGGAAAGAAAGAAGGAGAATTGAGATTCCGGGTACAAATTAAAAAAAAACCAACTTTGTTCAGATTCGAATTGGAAAAAAAACGAATTGGAGTTCAGACAGAGGAGAGAGAGAGAGAGATGAAGCAGCTTCTTTTGTCGTCCATTCACACTATTACCAATTGTTAATACAGTAAATATTTTCTTACTTGGGAAATCCTCTAAGTGTTCCAGTCGGCGGAGCGACTCTAGGACGAATTTTCAACGAGCTTGGGGAACCTGTTGATAATTTTGGTCCTGTCGATACTCGCACAACATCTCCTATCCATAAATCCGCGCCTGCTTTTATACAATTAGATACAAAATTATCTATTTGTTGACTATTATTAATTCACGCAAAATAAATATCTTTCTCTTAATGTATTTATTTTCTGTCATTACTATGATTTGTTTAGTCAACATAAAAGTTTTGGTCTCCGATTTGTTTGTTTTTTCTTAAATCTAAAGTGATAAAAAAGGTTATAATAAACGTTGCTCTAACCTATTTTTTTCTTTCATATATCCTTATGTAGCAGAGAAAATACTTCTATTTATAGGAGATAATCAAATATTTATTAGGCTTATCATTTATAGTATATCAACAAAATGAAACGACAATTAACATTTATTCATTATATATCAAAACGAATTGATTAGCATTCAAACTGTATTATCTTCTTGATTGACAGTCAACCTCTGATTGATTACTAATCAAATCAATTGTGAGATCAATTGTGTCATTTACCAATTATATGATAATCTAAATATATTTCATAAAATTCATGAGTTTTTTTTGTTTGGAACTTCATAGCACACGCTTAATTTTGATTCATAAAACCTTAAGAGTGACGCTAAAAATAATAATCATAAAGAGTTCTAACACTTTGTAGTAGATCTTATTGACGATCGCCGATGATTAAATTTGACATTCCTAAATCCTTGATCGTCAGGCTTAATCAAAAATTGTCTCGTGTTCGTCAAATGCATGATTGGTTTGACTAAAGTTTAGATGCACAATTTGCTTGAATTACGGAAGAACATAAGAATTGACATTGGAGTAGATTTTTTTGATAATTTTAGCATAAAAGAGTAAATTATTATCTCGATTTTATTTCTAAATTTCTAATACCATGTTGAGGATTGCACCAAGTCCGGTCCGTGGCTAATACATGCAAACCGTCGTCTTTAAGGTGTAAAAACATTTTAGGGGCCACTCTAATTTTTTTTATTTAAAAAACGAGAACATATTTGTGTTTGCTAACAGTTTTTTTTAAATTTAATATGCAATATTCCCCCTATTTCTTAGGTCTCCTTGGACCTTTACGCATATATCATGCTTGCGTTGCAAATTTCAGTATTTTAAAGAATAGTTCTTTAAGTTTGGGTTATTCTCTTTTTCATTAAAATCCAATAAAATTTCTTACAAACACATATTATTTATTAGTATCTCTATTATTTTTTTAAAAACTGTTTATTAAAACTCTAAAATAGTTTTCTCATTAAAAACTTTTAAAGTAATAAAAAAATAAAAGTAATAGAAAATTATTAAAACAATAATTAAACTTTCATATAGTTTGTTTAATATTTTTTTTAAAAAAATACAGGCCTCAAAAGTTTCATTGCTTTAGGCTTTACGGGAGTAAAGACCGGCCCATGTCACAGTATACCTTGGATCACAATATGTTATAATTGAAAATAATTGATGAGCCCAAATATAAAAGTAAATTGCTCAATATTATTACAATATACTATGTGCTAAAGTTTGATGAGGTTGAGTTTGATGATTAATAAAAGAAAAAGAGAGATCGTGAGACGCATAACGTTTCCCTCTCTCGGTCAACGGACAATATGATTCCCAAAACAACATGAACCTCAGAAATAAAGGAAAATTTATATAATAACTAAAACAGAGAAGAACAAATCATAATTAGTATCGTCTACGAACAAAGAAGAAAACTCTAATAATGGATTAACACACTAATTCCGTCCCTTCTTCTCATTTCCCCCCATCTTATTTTCCCCCAAAAAAAAATCAGTTAGATAGGGTTTAAAATTTTCCCGGCGAAATGGAGAAATCAGACGGTAACGAGAATAAACAGCATTCCGATGAACCGGAACAACAATCTCATAACAATGTTGAAACGGCGACGCTAGAATTAGGATCCTCCGAGCCGAGTCTTATCCAGGTGATGGAAGCCGTTGACGATTTCGTCAAAGCACTTTCATCGGAGAAGGATCCGATTAGGGAGATTCCTCCAGCGGTGGAGCCATTCCCGGAGACGGTGGATTCATTGGTGTCTAAGATGGAATCATCTGGTCTTGGGCGGGAGGAATCAGAGGACTCTGCTTTCATCGACGCCGTTAACCGGATTTCGAAATCTGTTATGAAATTGAGAGACCTTAAATTAGATTCAACTCCGGTTTCTTCTTGGTTAAACCGGGCTACTTCGGTTCAGCACCTTGCTGTATCTCTTCTCGATGAAGAGTTCCGTCATCTTCTAGATCGTTCCAGAGAGAAGAAGAAGAACAACAACAACGATGGGAACAATTCCGATCACAACAATCAGAAAAAATCTTCATTCGGTTCTTCAACAAACGAATCGGATCGATGTGTTTTACAGGATCATGAGGAAGATGAAGAAAGTTTCCCTGATTTTTCACCTGAATCAATCTCGACGTTGAAGAAGATCGCCGCGGCGATGATCTCCGCCGGATACGAAGCAGAGTGTTGTATGTCATACGAAATGTCGAGACGGCACGCGTTTAAGGAAGAGCTGAGCGAGGTTGGATTCGAAGGGATCAACGTGGAAGACGTACAGAGAATAGCTTGGGAATCTCTCGAAGGTGAAATCACTTCTTGGATCTCTATCGTTCGCCGTTGCTCCGCCGTGCTTTTTCCCGGCGAGTTATCTCTTTGTAACACCGTTTTCTCCGATCAAGATCATGCTCCGATTCGTAAACGTCTCTTCACCGGTTTGGTCTCTGCTGTAACAATCCGATTCCTAGATTTCTCAGGCGCGGTGGTGTTGACGAAACGGTCATCGGAGAAGCTCTTCAAGTTCTTAGACATGTACGAGACGCTTCGTGATTTGATTCCAGCGGTGGAAAAATCGGATTCTGATCTGATCCAGGAGATTAAACTGGCTCAGACGAGGCTAGGAGAAGCAGCAGTAACCATATTCGGAGAGCTAGAGAAGTCGATCAAAAGCGATAATGGAAGAACTCCGGTTCCGAGTGGAGCTGTTCATCCATTAACACGTTACACCATGAACTACCTCAAGTACGCTTGTGAGTACAAAGAGACTTTAGACCGAGTGTTCCAACACTATGAATCTAATCAAACAGATACTAAACCTGATGAAACAGAGACCAAACCAAAGCAGAACAGAGAAGACGACGAAGAGTACAAAACGTCAGCTTTCGCTAGACAAATGATAAGGGTGATGGAATTGCTTGACGCAAATCTTGATATCAAATCGAAACTGTACCGAGACCTATCACTTCGATACATATTCTTGATGAACAATGGTAGATACATTTTGCAGAAGATTAAAGGATCGGTAGAGATAAGAGATTTGATGGGACAGTCATGGACAAGGAAAAGATCAACGGAGCTGAGACAGTATCATAAGAGCTATCAGAGAGAGACTTGGGGGAAAGTTTTGCAATGTATGAATCAAGAAGGGTTACAGGTGAATGGGAAGGTGTCAAAGCCGGTTTTGAAGGAAAGGTTCAAGATTTTCAATACTTTGTTCGATGAGATTCATAAGACGCAGAGTACTTGGATTGTGAGTGATGAGCAGATGCAGTCGGAGCTAAGGGTGTCGATCTCGGCGTTGGTGATTCCGGCGTATCGGTCTTTCTTTGGGAGGTATAAGCAACATCTTGATTCAGGGAAGCAGACGGATAAGTATGTTAAGTATCAGCCTGAGGATATTGAATCTTTCATTGATGACTTGTTTGATGGCAACCCTACTTCTATGGCACGCAAGAGAAACTGATTCTAAAGCTATGAGGAGAATTCGACTTGTTCCTTTTGCTTCGTCTTCATTTTTTTTTACAAAAAAAAAACCTTCTATCATTCACTACCTTCATGTTTATAGAACCCATGAGAAGCTACCATGAAACCTTTTTGTTTTTTTTTGCCTACTTTTTAAAAGTTTGAGTTTCTTTTTATTGTTAAGCCTATGTTTTAAGTTCCTGTTTGAACAGGTTGTGAGCGAAAACTGTTTAGAACTACTTAGGGGTAAAGGCACGAAAATATCTTCATAATGTATTGAATATTTGTGTATTGAATTGTGATTTTAATTCATGATTAAGTTGATATTGCGTATATATTTTGAAATGTTGAACATTTTGTAATGTAATGAGATATGCTCAAAACATTTGTCTTAGTTTCAGAGCTTAGATCCCAATACTGTAGATTCATTTTTTTATCATATGGCATAGATGATAGTTTGGCGTTATAGAAGCCACAAATAACCCACGAGTTTCACACATTTTTAGAAGCAGAGTGTGTACATAATTTGGCTTTATCAGAATTTTAAGTCTTCCCCATAGTGGACGTAAGTAACATAATGCCAATGTATAATTTGCACAAGACTTGGCTCACAAGAAAGCAATAAAGCCCCTTTTCAAAAAAAAAAAGGAGTTAGCAATAAAGCCCTTTTTAAATCAACCAAGACAAAAAAAAATATAGTAACAAAAAAGTAGAGACACATGTAAAGAGATAACTGGGGTTTGGTTCATAATCGGTTGGGTTACAGATCTCAAAACTCTTTGGGTAAAGGACACAAAATAAATTTCTTCTATCATGATCATTTCTCACATTGTAACACCAGAAGGAGCCAAAAAAGGCTCTTCACATGTCTTTGTTTGGTAGTGGATAAAGAATTTTAGTTAAACAGTGTGGTTGGGGTCAAAAATAGATCACGGGCTGAATATATTGCAATCACACACACACATACATTATCATCAAAAAGAACAATAGTGAGAGTGTGTGTGAGATTAGCCACAATGTATCTTCCTCTCCTCTATCTTCTGCTCCTGGCTTCTTGCTTGACAGATCAAGCTTTAGGCCGTGGTCGTGGCCGGCCACCACCGGAAGGAATCGTGGACCCTTCTTCTCGCATCACTGTCGTCGGAGTTGTCTACTGTGACACGTGTTCTATCAACACTTTCTCAAGACAGAGCTATTTCTTAGGAGGTCAGGGATCTTGATTTAACACTACATGAACTTTCCCTACACTTAAACTTATCTGGTAACTTAGGACTGATCAATCTGGTTTTATATAAATATAGAAACTAATGCTAAGTGATTACCATTTTATTCGGTTTAATACAATTTCTATCAACACTTTCTCAAGTCTCAAGACAGAGCTATTTCTTACAAGGTTATTAAATAAAGGGATCTAGATTTTAACATTACATAAACTGTCCTGAAGTGATCTGCCAATTTAAGACTTGTCAATCCGGGTTTTGGTTTGGATTTTTCGGTTTTCAGATTCAGATCGGTTAAATCATGATAAACCAAAACCAGAATCTCTTTTGTCTCACAGGTGTAGAAGTTCATGTGAGCTGTAGATTCAAAGCAAGTTCACCAAAAACAGCAGAGGAAGTGAACATATCAGTAAACAGAACAACAAACAGAAGTGGAGTTTACAAGCTCGAGATCCCTCACGTCGATGGCATCGATTGTGTTGATGGAATCGCCATGGCATCTCAATGTAGTGCCAAGCTACTCAAAACCTCCTCCGACGAGAATGGCGGCTGCAACGTCCCTGTTTTTCAGACAGCAACCAACGAAGTATCCATCAAATCAAAACAAGATCGTGTCTGTATCTACAGCTTAAGCGCACTCAGCTACAAACCATCCCACAAAAACACCACATTGTGTGGCGGCGGTAGTGGTAAGAGACATCACCGGCGAGAGAAAGAGGAGGAGAAGAAGGATAAGGAATTTAGAGATTCTAAATTCTTCTGGCCTTATTTGCCACCGTACTGGTTCCCTTGGCCATACCCGACTCTACCGCCGTTGCCGACTCTACCACCGCTTCCATCGTTCCCTTTTCCTTTTCTTCCTTTTGGAAACCCTAATCCACCATTGCCAGCTTTTGATTGGAAAGATCCCATCACTTGGATACCTTATCTTCCTCGTTTTCCTCCTGGAGATCACAATCCTTAGTGAACAAGATTTGGCTTCCGTGTATCTCAAGATTTGTCTTTCACTGTTTTTTTTTTCCTTTTTGGTGATTTCCTCTGTTTGGGGTTGATTGTGTGTTTACTATTGATTAATTTATTATTATGTAATTATTCTTCAGCTACAGAAGATTAAGATTTGGTATTTGAGAAGGAAAGTTTTGATTTTGAATGTATATCTGGTTATTGCAGACTTGCTTTTATTGAAAATCTGCTCAAAGACTAAATTTAGCAAAATGATACTCCATATGATTGATTCATATAGATTTGCATGCTTGACCTAGATGAGCAAAAAACTAATGCATGTTTACAATATGAGTCTAAGTCTAAGACTCTTAAGTCGACTAAATGTACATTCTGCTAAAGGATAGATAGATGTACAACCCTTAAAACTAAACCAAAAAAGTCTAGACATATATGAGTAATTTGGAAACTGTGCTTAAGACGACATGCGTCTTCTTCTGAGGGTCTCCATTTGCTTCCATAGCTCATCGAAGTCCTGTGAAGCTTCCTATTGTATTATTACCAAATGATGTTAGAATGCGTGGAGCTTAATAAAAGTTCATATTTTATCAATGGTAGTTACCAAGGACTAACCTGTAGTTTCGTCCGTAAGGCATCTTCAGTCACATCTCTGCGGGTTCTTTCTTCTTGAAAGATAGTACTCACTCCCTTCTGCACATTTTCCAACCCTTGGATCTTAGCTTGTGACTCATGGAGCTGGTTCAATGTTAAACGACTGAATTTATCATATATATATCACCAAATGTTTTCAAAAAACAATTTTGTAAGGAAACAAAAAGCTTTACTTGCAACACAAGCAGTGTTTTCTGCCTCCCCAACTCGGCCACAATTTTTGCTGATGCCTCTTTCTCCTTTTGCGCATTTTCCAAATCTTGGATCTTAGCTTTTGAGTCCTTCTTGAGCTGGTTCAGTGTCAAACAATTGAATTTACCATTATGGCTAAAAGATAAAAAAACAATTTTGAAAGGGGAAAACAAAAGCTTTACTTGCAACTCAAGCAGTGATTTCTCCTTTAAGGCATTTTCCAAGTCTTGGATCCTAGCTTTTGATTCCTTCTTGAGCTGGTTCAAAATCAAACAATTGAACTTAGCATATATCGCCAAAAATTAAAAGATAAATTTTCAATAAAAAAACTTTACTTGCAACTCAAGCAGTGTTTTCTCCTTTAAGGCATTTTCCAAGTCTTGGATCTTAGATTTTGATTCCTTATTGAGCTGATTCAAAATCAAACAATTGAACTTAGAATATATCGCCAAGAATCAAAAGATAAATTTTCAAGAAAAAAAAAGCTTTACTTGCAACTCAAGTAGTGTTTTCTGCCTCTGCAATTCCTCTGTCTCCTTCTGCGCATTTTCCAAGTCTTGGATCTTAGCTTTTGATCCCTTTAGCTGGTTCAAAATTAAACGATTGAAAGTATATATCATCAAAAGTCAAAAGATTATTTTGTAAGAAAAAAAAAACTTTACTTGCAACTCAAGCAGTGTTTTCTGCCACTGCGACTCAGCCACCACTTTTGCTGATTCCTCTTTCAGCTTCTGCAACTCGGCAGCTGATTTCTCTTTGACCTTCCACAACTCGGCTGCTGAATCCAATTTCACTTTTTCCAACTTGGTTGCTGCTTCCTCTTTCACCTTGTGCAACATGGCTACTGATTGCTCTTTTACCTTCTGCAACTCCGCTGCTGATTCCAGTTTCGCTTTATGCAACTTGGCTGCTGCTTCCTCTTCCACTTTACGCAACTCGGCTGCTAGATTAGCTGAGCCTGTTTCATTATAACTAAGGTGCAAGAGAGAATGTAAATTAAAATACATGGTACCCAAGATAACATATATCATATCTAATTTTCAGATTCAAAGGAAACATGAGAGAGCAAACCTTCTTATCCCAGGCCCATGGTTCTCCTTCTTTATCCCCATCTCAGGTCTTTTGGCACAAACACTATCTCGTGTATCAACCTATTTTGCAGAGAGATTTATTAGAGACTTAACCATTAGAACAATTTTAGTAAACGAAGCTTTTTTATTTTACCTGAGAGTTTTGGTTTCTTCCAAATGATTCAAGATTTTGTCTGCATCGATGTGGTGTTGGAGTTGAAGAAGATCCCTTATCAAGGTTTAGGTTGTTGAAAGGTCGAGTAGTTTCTTGTTTTTGATAAGAAGGTCGAGTAGTGTCTTGTTTTTGATAAGAAGGTCGAGTGATTTCTGTAACACTACTTTCATGACTCTTTTGTTTCCGTCTTGGAGCATAACCAATGTCCTGGCATCTTTTAGACCTATCAAACAAAAAGATATAACTTCTGACAAAGGCCAACACCTCAGGTTTACGTACTAGTCTAGTACTAAAGTAGTCAGAGAATATATAATACCAATAGGTCTTTTGGTGGTGAACCAATCGGTTTTCAAGTTTAGCAAGAACCGCGGTTCGCTCAAACCCTTGCTTATTATGAGCTGGTTGTATGAAATTCGCTTCCAATATGCCAATAACGCCACGTCCATCACTTCCAGCAGCATTCCAAACCCTCCAAAAAGGCTGAAGTAAACAAACATTAATTTATACAATGCAGTGAAGATAACCAACAACAGAATATGACTTAATCAGCTGTGGATTACATAAGTCACCTTGATAAGCCGGTTCTTGTGGTAAACATTGAACCCTTGTATGTCGATGTGATGACCAGCATCTTTCACAAAGCCAAGCTCTAGAGAAGCCAACATCTGAAACTTCTGTTTTTTTTTGAAAACACAAATTATTTTAAAGATTGTATTTAAGACTATGAAAAGTAAGATTTAAGTGGTAAGGTATTTATTACGTCTTGATCTGGTGAACATTCTGAATCTGGAGCACTCATAGGTGTGTATGTTTTTCTTTCGGTCATCATCATATCGTCTAGTAAGCTGTGATGTTTGATATCTATGCCACGAAGAATGATTCTGAAGTTTTTTGGACGTCTGAGATATAGAATCGATGCATAACTCTGCAACAAAGAAAGACCAGAGATTGGTTAAATCAACATTTAAAGAAACGTTAACAGATGAGATTATGTAAAGAAACATACACGTAACGAGTGTCGATACGTCAGGAAATGCCTCGAGTTAGGATATTTTCTCGCCATATCAATGTTCTTCTCATCTCTATTTACACCTCTAAGTTGAATATCCTGTAAATAATTCACACAAATTGACTGTATTGAAAAAATCTTGTATTGAAAATAGTCCCAAATTGACTGTATTGAAAAAATCTTGTTAGTGATATTACATGAGGATCAGTATCGAAATCAAGTTCCAACTTCCCCTCATCGTCTTCCCATAGATTATATATCACGATCCGAGTACCTTGCTCTTCAAGGGATTCAAACTGTATCATTCAACAAGTAAAAATGAGATACAATAAAAGGAGTAGCTTAGTAATGAAAATAAGGATATATATAAAAAAACCTGGTCGAATAAATCTTGTTGGGATAGATAAGGAGACCACTCCAGTATGGTTTCTAAATTATCAAACCACTCATTTCTGGAGTTATATACTATCTCTTTCCATTTGTTATTCACCAACTCAAAATCAACCTACACCGCATAGAAGAAACTAAAGTTTCAGATTTTGAAGAAAAAGAGTAATATTATAAACAAGTAAAATTTATTTTTACCGTGGGGACAATTGCTTCACATTTTTTCGTCTCGTAAAGGAACGTATATGATAACATACCAATGCTCTGTGTTGGACTGAAACAGAGGTAAGAAGAAAAAAAAGTTATAATTGAAAATACGCAACAAAGAAAGTAAAAAAAAAAAACATAATGATATGGTGATTGGTGAATGGCTTTACTTAATTCCATTGAATCCTCGAGTACGTGAGAAGACAATTGCATCAGCACCAAGCCTCATTGTACTAGTTTTGAATCCATTCCCATCTTCATTGTTTATTTAACAAATGCATCAACATTAGTTCATTGCAAGAGTAAAAAGCTAAACCTATTTTTAAGAAAATGAGTTCGAGGAGGCTTACATTGACCAACTTTATCAGCCATATGACGTTTTCTTGAATACCCTAAAGAAAGGCATTCTCTAAACCTACTAGGATTCATCCCACCTCCATTATCTGCAATGTAGAATCCGTCGGATCAGTTATAGGTTTTTTAAGATAATTATTAAAATCATTGGTTATCACAAATGTAATTAACCTTCAACAGTTAGCATTCTGCTTTTCTTGTCCTTTTGATTTGTTGTTGAATCAACATGAACATATGTAGCCCCATTACATACCTGTTTTACAAATTTATAAAACAGAACTTATGTTATACAAAATCATACGAATTTTTATCAATTCTGTCGATAACTAATGAGAGTCCTGTAAGGACAAAAAAAAGACCAAGAAAGACTTGTCAAGACTTTTTATAAAATAATTAAAGATGAAACATATAAGGTAGAATTTTCTTTAAAAATAATTATATTTATAAGTTGATACCTCGTCTAGAGAATTGTCTAGAAGTTCAGCCAAAGCTCCAAGTGCCCACTTGTGGCTTGTTGCGTTCGCATGAAGAAATTGAGGATGAACCCTAACAGCCGCATCATTGCCACCTATTGCATGCGGCAAATAATTAACTCAAATTAGGGTTAGGAATTGCAAAAATTAAATAAGATCTCAAGTAGTTCTCTATTAAGATCGTGTCGATTACAATAGCTAGGTACAGGCACATAGTCATCGTCATCGCCTGCTTTCCAAAATTGTCTAGAAAGCTTCGGAGTCGGAGTCTTTGCTTCCACGATCGTCAATGGTTCCACTGCCAGAGCCACAATATTTCTACCACCCTGAGAGTTACTCTCAGACGTTGTCGTTGTCGTCCTAGATTTCTTGTTATACAAGCTATTAGAAGCCTCACCGTCCTCGTACTTTCTAAAATCTCTCTTAAGTCCCGGCCTAGAGAAGTGACCACCGAGGGTCGAACTCGAACCGGAAACACCTGATTGGGGATTAGGGTTAGTTCTGCCACGATCGGGCAGGGCTCCGATCAATAACAGCGATTTCTTGGGTCTGAATTGAGAAGAATCCATGTTTGCAGAAGATTCTAGGGTTTCGAAACAGCTTCGAAGTGTGACACGAACCGGAGTTTCTAAAGTAATGGGGGCACTTCTTATAGGGAGATAGGAAGAGTGGCGCTACTTACAAATAAACCGTCCAGCTTCCCGGGTCCACTTACAGGCCCATCTACCATATCAATTACTTTGAGACGCGATTAATTAGTTTAATTTTTTGTTTTTACCAAAATTAATTAGTTTCATTTAATCTGTTTTTAATCAACTAATGACTTTATCTCTTTTTCCATTTTTTTAAAAACAATTCATCAAATTTTCTATCTACAAAAAAATACTAAACAATAATTTCGTTGTCCTATAATATTGAAATGCTCCAAAACTTTCTTCAAAATAAAATTATTATGGCTAGAATGTGATTAGGATTCAAAATTCTTTTCAAAAGGGTGTATTAGACTGAGTATTTAGAGAGATTTGAATTTTAGTGACAAATCATGTGTTATTGAAACATGAATTTTAAAAGTGTTATTGGATTAAAGATTTTAAATTATACACTCAAATCCATTGTTACTGAAAATATGATTAGAATTTGATTTAAAAGTTTTATGTGAGATTTAAAGGAATTTCTTAGTAAAAATACAAATATCAAAATTTCATGGTTTTATATGGATTGAGAGAATTTAATAACAAAATTTCTAATTCACCAAAATTTCACAAAATCATCTCAAAACTCAATAAATCTCAAATATCTCTAAACATTCAATTCAATACATCCCCTTAGTTTATATATTTTTTTGACATCCAAAAATTTAGTTTATAAACAAAGTTTTGCTCTAACCTGATAGGCTCATACCCAGCAAATAATGATTAATGCTCGGATTTCTTGACTTCGACCAAAGATTTAAGTGGATAACAAAATATAATTAGAGAACGATTTTAGGATCGGCGGCTAGAAAATATGAAAATGCAATGAACGAGTTAGGGTTGCACACACACACACATATATATATATATATATATAACTAGGAGGTTCTGAGTCTCTAGATCTATAAATATTTTTGGACGAGGCCCAAACCGCACATATATATATATATATAAGTAGGAGGTTCTGGGCCTCTACATCCATACATATTTTTGGATGAGGCCCAAACCATATAATGTAACTTTTTTTGAAATGTGAACCCCTCCCAACGAAAATCGAACATGTGACTTTCAAGATCCTACATTTTTTGATAACAAATGCGTTTAAGCACTAGACCAAATCATTATTGGTGTAAACACTAAACATGTATATATATTTTATAAGTTTCCAACTATTTGCCACCTTATTATATATGATAAGGCTAATTTGTGGGTTATGTTGTTTGTTAAAAAAAATTATCATTGATTTGTACTTTTGTAGTATGACTTGATTTTGTTATCATAACATAAAAGTTAACTATCCCTTAAATATCAAGATAGTTTTGATTTCCTCATAAGTTACATAATTAAAAATATTCATGTTAGATTTAAATGTATAATTTTTTATACACCAAAGTAAACATTTCATGTGTTGAATAGTATATTGTGTATACCATACTCTTATAGAGTATAGTCGAAATAGCATCCGGAGGTGTGCCTCTAATTCATAGGATCATGACCCGACCCACTCAATTGACTCGATTCGCGGCCACGTCACAGGAAGTGGCAAAACTGTAATTTCCTCGGAATATAATACCGTAGATGTTTCTGTGCTGCTCTCAGACACTTTCGTGCTATCACTCATCGTCACCTTCACCTACCATTTTCCCAACAAACGCGAGCAAGCGTTTGAGCTCCCATGGCGACCTTACCGATGACTCTGGTGCGTTTACTTTTACTTTTTCTCTTTTGAACTTTTTTCTTGACCTTACTGTTTCTTCTCAAACTCCTCTTTTCGTTATCATCATAGTCAAATCCGAAGTCGCTCTCAGCTGCTCCACGAAGACTTTCTCAGATCAACACCTCCGCTTTCACATCTTCTTCTTTTCAATTTCGCACCAAATCTACCTTCGATTCCATCACGTTTCCGTCATCAACTGCTTTCTCCGCCTCATCGCTCCTCCTTCATACATCTTCTACCAAAAGAAACCACCGCTGCTTCTCTGTTCAATCGAATGCTGAGGTTAGAAATCCGCTGAAATTTGGGAATTCTTGAGCCGATTGATTGTTCATTTAGCTTAGTCTAGGGTTTACATTAGATTTGTGAAGCTATTGAATCATACTATAAATGTGGATTTGAAATTTCTGGATTTGCATTTCAGCTATTAACCGAGCCTCAATCGAATATAACGCACAAGGTGTATTTGGATATTAGTGTTGGGAATCCAGTGGGAAAGTTAGCTGGGAGGATTGTTATTGGATTGTATGGTGATGATGTTCCTCAAACTGTGGAGAACTTTCGTGCTCTATGCACAGGTAGCTTCAATTATCATATCGTATTGGATGTTCCTTTGCATGAGTTTTGGTTTAGTTCTGTGATTGATATTTCTCAGGTGAGAAGGGATTTGGATACAAGGGTTCAACATTCCATCGTGTCATCAGAGATTTCATGATTCCGGCATTCTCTTTTTAGTGAGATGAGTATATACCAAACCTTTCATTTTATAAATTTCATGAAAGTAATGATGTGCAATACGCTCTTCTGCAGTATCCCATGTCGGACCAGGAGTTCTGAGTATGGCAAATGCTGGCCCTAATACAAATGGAAGTCAGTTCTTTATCTGCACTGTTAAGGTAAAGTCTTCCTCTGGTTAAGTAAGGCCTACTGTTAAATAAGAAGTTATATTGTTATAAGTAGGCAAGAATCTCGCTCAATGTCATCCTTGAGCATCAACAATCCATAAGAACAAGCATATTACATATTACATATAAACACAATTGTATAACTTAGAGAATAGATTTTTGATACTGGATTTAGATTTAAATGATGAACCATATTGCTAAACTGAGTGTAATATGATGTGGACAGACGTCATGGTTAGATGGAAGGCATGTGGTGTTTGGACAAGTATTAGAAGGAATGGAAGTGGTGAAGCTGATAGAGGAACAAGAGACAGACAGAGGAGACCGTCCGAGAAAGAAAGTGGTGATAGCAGACTGTGGTCAACTTCCAATGTCCGAAGCTTAAGTAGTAGGAGACATTGAGATGGAGCTAAGCGTTTACATTTTTTTTCACCTTTTCCTTTGTGAAACGGATTGTAATCCCTTTACATTAGTTTCTTCGTTTGTTTGTTTTGAAATTAACCTATGCCACGGCGGATTTGGATCTGTATTTTACCTGATAAAAAAAGAAAGAAAAAAGTACTCAGCTGCCAGAGGCTGAACCCGGATTTCATCTGTTGAAAATTGACTTGTACTCAGATACAATCAATTGAAATTAACCTAATATATACAGTTTTTGGTCTAACTTTTTGATGCAATATATCTTTGAAACAAGGCCAAAACATAGTGTGAATAAGACATTTTTATGGTAGAGAAACCTCCTTTGGTTTATTTATTTATTAATGGTACAGAACCAAAAGCACAACTCTTCAAAGGCAAAGCTGTGAAAAAAGAGACGTAGAAAAAGCTTTCGAGTCCTACAAAAATCTATGTGAATGAATATGACAACACAAACATATCTTTGATCGACTCTCTTCACTGGTCAATGCTGACGTCACCCCATTGCACCTTGTGCTTAGCAGCTAGATAATGAGCACCAACTGGACCACGACTCCCATAAGGATAGTACTCAGGGATTCTCTTCTTCTCTTCTATCTCTTTAAGCAATGGAGTGAATAGTGCCCAAGCTGCATCGAGCTCGTCACTTCTTATGAACAATCTTCTTTCTCCTTCTATTGCATCTAGTAGAAGCCTCTCATATGCATCTGGTATCTCCTTTGAATACCTTGCTGAGTACAGAAGATTCAAGTTACTACGATCTAATCTCATTCCTAAACCAGGGACCTTGTTGTTGATTTTCAAATAGATTGCTTCATCTGGTTGGACACGGATCACAAGCTCATTTGTAGCTTGATCAAGATCAGAACCAGTATTCCGGTTATATAAATTCCCCGGAACATGCCTGAACTGCACCCTTATCTCTGCACTGTAATTTTTTACTTATTAGTAAGAGTCAATATGTAAAGATTTCATAAGTTTGAAGTTATAGGAGGAACCTACCTTTTGGTGTGTAGTGCTTTGCCAGCTTTCATTAGAAATGGCACACCATCCCATCTTGCATTGTCGATGAAAAGAGCAGCAGCTGCAAATGTTGGAGTCAGACTACCTTTTGGTACAGTTTTATCATCGGTGTAACCCGGATTTGTGACTCCTCCCTTTGTGTGGCTCTTGTACTGTCCTATTACCACATCTTCAACTCGAATTGGCCTCATTGAACGTAAAACCTTAACCTGAATTGTACACGAGGCCATTTATAATATGCTTTCTTGAACCAAACCGAAATTGTCTAGTGAAAAACAAATATATATCATACCTTTTCATTTCTGATATCCTCTGCATCCAAACTAACAGGTGTTTCCATGGCAAAGAGGGCTAAGATTTGAAGCAGATGATTCTGCATAATATCTCTTATTATTCCATAGTTGTCAAAGTACCTAAATTAAACATAAGAGAACAGAAAAAGAAACATTAGCTTTCAATACAGAAGAGATATAGCCAGATGATGAAAAAGAGGCAAATTACCCTCCACGTCCTTCAGTGCCAAAATCCTCAGAAAATATAAACTGCACGTTTCTTATGTACTGTCTCGACCATAATGGTTCAAATATAAGGTTTGAGAATCGAAGGACAGATAAGTTCTCTACTAGTTCCTTTCCTAGGTAATGGTCTATCCTGTAAGAACACAATTTAATTATTATATCAGCCAAACATCCAATAGCACCACCATTCAAAACTAAAAGAAAGCTCTAAGTGCACATCTCCTACCTAAAAATTTGATCTTCCTCCAAATACTGCTTGAGGGATTTTGTTAAAGCAGCCGAGGTTTCAGAATCTCGACCAAAAGGTTTCTCGACAATGACCCTAGTCCATCCATTGACAGATGAAGCAGAAGTGCTTGCACATTTCACAGCATCTATAAATATATTTGGTGGGATAGACAAATAAAAGAGGCGGTTTGAGATTCTTCCAGCCTGCAGAAAAATAAGAGAATAAGTAAACCTATGTAAAAGAAGTAGACTCCAAATTTCTAGTTTTACTGGTTTGAAGAGAACAAATCTAAGAGTATCAATGCAATACGGTTGAAAGCAGAAATGTCAACTGGCATCAATACCTCATGTTCCTTGAGCTTCTTGTCCAATTCAGTAAAATGTTCCTGAGAATCATACTGACCAGAATGGTAAAAACATCTCTTGAGAAATTCCTCCATCTTTTCACCACAGTTTTCCCTGAAATTCAGATGGAACAATGGCACAATGCTCAAAGTTAATATTTTTCACAAACCATCTCCAATTGAATAAGAAGCATAAAGACTTGTCATGTCATGTCATGTCTTTTCTTTAAACTAAAAACGAAAAGGATCTATAACAACTCACCTCTTATCAATTCTGCAGGTCAGGGTTTTGCTGACCATGTTTCTAAGTTCAACATCTGTCATCTTACTTCTAGAATAACCGTATATTGTAAAATGCTGCCACACAACAAAATCAAATTATCAAGCTTTAATGTGCAAAACACACACGCACAGTCAAAACAGCAATCATAGAGACCAAAATTTTCTTATTGGCAATACCTCAGGAAGACAGCCTTCATAGTAAAGGGCAAAAAGGGCGGGGAAAATCTTCTTCTTGGCAAGATCACCAGAAGCTCCAACCACCGTGATACTAACCGTTGACAGGTTTTGCCCATCAGATTCTGCTCCAACTTTGGCTGCTTCATGAGATAAAACTGATAGTACCTCATCTTTCAATCCCTTAAGAGAAGATTTACTCTCTGTTTGGTTTGAATTGGCGGCAATTGCACCTAAAACCCAATATAAATATCTGAGCTTTAACATTTCATCTACAGATACACCTAATGATTCCACCAGTATTGAAATTTCCACATATCACAAATTCAATAAACTTGTTTTTAGATTTGATCAAATCCAATCCGGGAAAAATAAACAGAGAGTGGAACTAACCATCTTGCATAAAGACAGAACTCCGACCAGACTTCCTCTGGAATCGAACACAGAGCTCATGAAAATTCAATCCTTGAGGAGAAGCAGACAGGAACGAGAGTGATCGATGTCGGTTACCGTTAACCGGAGAGAAAGAAGCTGAATATCCGGAACTATAGGATCGGGAGCTAACGGAGGAAGACAAAGACGCCATCGTCAAACTTAACTTAATAAAGAGAGAGAAAAAAAAGGATGGGGCTTAAAGAGGAGAACTTTAAGTTTAAAAGAAGAACATAAGAAACATCGAAAGAGATTAAAGGGGCATTTCTGCAAATAATAACCTTTTGAGATCTCCCAAAGGTTGCCTAAAACTTGCTCACTGGTGTGCTGGTATGGTTACATGAAGGGCGTCTGCACAAAATAATATTCAATTCAACCAATACCCCCCACAAGTGGACTTTGCTTTCTCTTCTTTTTATTTTCTTTCAATAAGAGATCTCAGAATATACGTTTCTCAAAGATGCTTTCTCTATTTAGCAACTAACTTTGGACTGTATAAGATTTTGGTTGATGCAAATCTAGTTGGAAAGTGAAGTTTTTGTGTTCTTTTTGGGAACTTTTCATTTCAAAAATAGCAAAACAAAAATTATGAGTTTTTACACTCTTCTTACAGCCGCAACTCTTGAAAAGACAAATACAATTACCCGTTTTTCAACCCCAATAAAGAACAAACAATCAATGCTCTCTCTCTTAAACTACTACAATCATAAACTTGCAGGCCAATAACCTGCATAAATTTCATCTCTGACTCTCTCTCTCTCTCTCTCTCCCTAATACATGATTCTCTCTACCAACACAATAACAAAACTACCAAAAAACTCAAAACTGTGATTTGAAGAAGCTCAATTCAGAGAACTAGGGCGACTTTCTCATGAGATATCAGCGGACATGGATTCGCGATCAAGGGCTCGTAATGGTCTGCTCCACCACCACACCAACCTGAAACAGTGAGGATGACTTTTGTTATTACCCACAATAGATGTGAAGAAAGCAAAGGTTTAAAATGGTGTTTATTTATTTATACCTGTGCCTTTCATGAATAGAAAGACTGGAACTTCAATGACTTCACTTCTTGGTTTATGAGGAAGGAAGAACACACAGTTCTCTTCCTCTACCATCCCATCTGCTCCATGCGCTTGCACCTATAACATTACCCAAATTTCAAAACTTTATTTATATGTGATTTGGAAACCACACAACCAAGTAGCAAACTTGATAAGCAGATGTACAACTCACCACATAGATTTCTCGTTTGAATTCTGTAGCAAGACATTCAATTGCTATATCATCTCCAAACGCAGCTGCATGTCCTTCTCGGTTCTCATCAACAGACAACAACCCATCTTCCGTATACTGCAAGGTGATGATATCATACTCATCCTCTGCTGACCCTGATATTGACATGTACTTAGCCCAACTAAGTCCATCGTCCACCGGAAGACACCTCTCTCTGTAGATTGACTCTGCAGCACTTTCTCTGCAATGGAGAAAAGTAATCAATACACAATACAACCCTAGAGATTACAGACCATAATCTCAACCAAAGGTTATAACTTTCTGAATCATAAAAAGAATAATAATGCAACATTTGCTTCCTATTTTACATATTCATAAAAACGTATTCTTTCGCATCAAGATCCATTCCCAAGATAAAAACAGAAACCAGATCTGAATCCAGAGTGAGCAAAAGAACGAGCTAAAATACCTCTGCATCCCAATCTGTATAAGCTCTTCAATGGCGGAATCAAGACTTTCACGTTCGTCTTTTTTCGCCAACAACTTCTCTTCCTGAACAATATGAATCCCCCAACCACTCTTCAGATCCGGTGAGTACATATGCCTAATCGCATCCGTAATAACCTCCTTCTCCTCCTCGCTCGCAGATCTAAAATCCTCCAGAAACCTCCTCACCGTTCTCCGCCGTAGATCTCGCGCGTCGATACCACGCGCTTCCATTGCTTTCTGAGAAGCGGTGAAGAGGCAGTTCCCGTCGGAGGAGACTTCTCCGCCGTGGGAGAGACGGAAAACGACGGAAGCAGAGGATTCATCTTTCCCAGGATGCTTCCACAATACACCCCTCGCATGAAGCCGGCTAAGATGCCGTCTTTGCTGCTCCTCCAATCCGAAAACCTCATCCCATGCGGTGGTGGTAGCGGCGGCCATTGTCTTCTCAACCGCTTCAACCGCCGCCGCAGCTGCGGATTGGTCAACAAGATCCACGTCATCGAGAGATACGGCGGCCGTTGACGGTTCTCTCCAAGGAACAGACGGTGACGGAGATTGAAATGTCGCCGTGGAATCACAAAGAAGCTTTCCCATATTTCTTAAAAGACTATTATTAGAAAAACACAAACCAAATCTGCAAAATTTCGCCTTCTCTTTCTCCTTCAAACGAAAATGCAAGGAAGAGAGAAAGAGAAAGACAGAGAAGAGAGAGAGATACTATTTTGGCTCAACGGCTAGATATGGGATGTGAGAGAAAACGACTGTTGGAGTTAACGGTCAGATCTGAGAGACTATAACGCGGGAGAGGAAATAAAACACGTGGCATTATCTTACTGGTTTTGTTTTAAGCCCTCTGACTAACGAATGGCTGAGGCTTGACCGTCTCAGAAAAAATTAACCTAATTTGTTTTTTTTAATATTAAATATTATTTACAATTTAATCCTATTAATTTGTTAATTGTCCCACTATGTCGTTATTCGCTGGCGCATCATCTAACGTGCACATGGTGCTTTAGAATTCCAATAATAAGTAAACACATCACAGCTTTTAGTATAGGATTTGACCAATGAGAGAGCTTTTTCACACGTATGGACTCTGTCCAGGATGGGAGCTGCGCCACATGTGCGGATTTGTCTTGGACGGCGTGATTAACGTCGTGAATCGCGCGTTATTTTTAACCTGTAACGGCTAGTAAAAATAAAAATGATCTTTTACTCTTACTTTTCTTTGCCTACAGAGTTAGTTGGTGGGATAACGGAGTTAAGGACAACTGATTTAATGTTGTAATATATCATCCCTGAAAGAAAATAAAAACTTTGGACTAACAGCAATTAAAGGGACTGTCCTCACACGTATTTTTGGCAAATCTATTTTTTGGGTAATTGGCAACATCGATAATCAAAACGAAAGAAACATCATCGGTAGGTCAGGATGCTAAAATGGACATTTTATAAATATTTGGGCCGGAGCCATTTAATCGTACAAAGATGGGCACGTGGACATTTTTTTTGTTACTAAATAATGAAAAAAGAAATTGAAAGCACCCTGTGTAAATATTAGATCTCAATGATGTATGTCTCTAGTGCGAAGAAAATCTTAAGCTCCCAAGTCCCAATAGTTGAAGGCAATGGCAAGCTTTTACAAGATAAATTTTAACTCTATGAGACAAGACACTCGATAAGGCATGTGTTTACTAAGTTCTCCTTAAAGCCAATGATGGTTCTTGGGACATAAATTTCACACCGATTTTTTTACCTTTGCTTGCATATATTATATTAGAAATCATTTACAAAACAAATATATATTGGATCCAGCTTCAGTTCGATATGCTTGAATATTGGATGTGTTCAGAAATGATGGGTTTGTATTTGAAAGCCCAAATATATTCAGGCCTCTAGTAAAAGAGGTAAAAAGGGCTTAAAGGTAAAAGAACATCTTTGAGAAGACAAGCTAATCATTGGTAGAAGTAGCTACTATGAATTATTTAGAATCGTTGTAAAGTAAAGCTAAAGATATTGTATAAATTTGTTAGCAAGAAAATAAGAATTTATAACTACCACATCAACTCATTAGCATCTATGTTCAATGTTCATATCATATGCATACAGTATCAATGACCGATAAGACAACAGAAAATATGTAATTGATACATGTTTATCCTTATCTAACACATTTTTCTTTAGCATTATCTTTGAAATAATAAGTTTAAGAAATAAGAAATTACCTCTTTTTTTTTAAACAACTTTTTTTTTTCTAACATCTCAATAGCTTCCATTAATGCTTAACTGTTACAACATGATATTCGAACAGTGGTAAAAAAACATGATTAGTATATGGCTTCTTAAACTAAAAACATGATTAGTATTTGATTTTAGAAACTGCAAAAGAATAAGAGTCAAAGATTCATAACTCCCACAATTTATAAAAAAATGTGATTAATATATGAGTTAGTAGACTAAAAACGTGATTAGTATTTGATTTCAGAAGCGGCAAAAAATTAAAAATCAAAGATTCATAACTCTCGCAATTTATCAAAAAACGTGATTTGTATTTGAGTTCGTAAACTAAAAATATGATTAGCATTTGATTCCGGAAACTAAAAAAAATAAGAGCCAAAAATTCATAATTCTTACAATTTTTTTTTTAAAAAGTGATTAGTATCTTAGTTCGTAGACTAAAAACGTGACTAGTATCTGATTCCGAAAACTACAAAAAATTTAGGGTCAAAGATTGATAACTCCTACTATTATAAAAAAAAAATGTGATTAGTATTTGACTTCATTGACTAAAAACGTGATTAGTGTCTGATTTTACAAATCGAAAAGATTAAGAGTCAAAGATTTAGAACTTTTACGAATTTAAAAAAAAAAAGTGATTAGTAAATGAATTCGAATTATTAAAATTGTCACTTGTTTCAGTATGTGTACATAAAATAAATAAAGTTGATTTTATAAATTATTTTACCAATTCATAAAAAAATTAAATTTAAATCACCAAAATTATATATATTTTAAATCAATTCGTGCATAAATCATCTATAAAAACAGCAAATTTCTGTAAACTATAACCATTAAAGCAGTTATATTGTATTACGAATACATAAATAAACACCAATGTAGTAAGTTTTATCTTTTTCAGTTGTATACAAAGAATAATACGACGAAAAAAATAAAATAAAAAGTATGAAAAGAATAAAAAAGCAAAAAACTTGCATGGTTATTGATATAAAGAAGGTGAGATGGGCCGTATAATCGGAGTCCATTTTCCTAAAATAAAAAACCTTTTTATATTACTCTCTCCTTATCTAACTTTGCTTAAAACCTCTGAGAAAAAAAAAAAAAAAAAAAAAAAGACTGTTCATCATCATCGTCTCCCCCAAGAAAAAAACAAAAAAACCATGAAAATGAAGAAGAAAGGAAAAGTTTATCCATCTCCTCCACAAACACAACCATCGTCTTCTTCTTCTTCATCATCTCACCGTCTCGGTGAAGATGCTTCTTCTCTCTCTGTTTTGAAGCTTCTTCCAGCAACGATTTTGGTTCTGGTAACAGTTCTCTCAGCTGAAGACAAAGAAGTTCTTGCTTACTTAATCACAAGAGGAACCACCATTTCCTCTAGAGGAAACTGTGGAAGCTCTTCTATTGTTGATTCGAAGAATAAGAAGAAGAAGAAGACCAAATCTGGCAAAAACCATAAACCTCCAGTTTTCGATTGCGAGTGTTTCGATTGTTACACTAATTACTGGTTTCGTTGGGATTCATCGCCGAATCGTGAGCTAATCCATGAAATTATCGAAGCTTTCGAGAATCATCAGCTCACTACTAATGGTGAAAACTCAGTTTCTGGAACCAAATCTAAGAGAGGTAAGAAGAAAGAGAAACCGGGTCGTCGGGTCGGGTATGATGATGAGAATAATAAACCGGTCGTTGAAACAGCCGTTGCGGAGAGTCACCACGTGTCGTCTCCAGATAGAGTGAGTGAAGCTGAGGTGGCGGAGCGAGAGCCGGTGGATGTGATTGTAGTTGAAGAAGAAGATTCGACGGTGGTTTTGCCGGCGGTAACTGCGACTGCGCATAAAGGATTAGCGAGGAAGGTACTACCGGACGTGTTGGGTTTATTCAATTCCAATTTTTGGAGACTTTGGAATCCGAACGCTTAAAAGAAGCATCAACCCTAAATAAAGTTATGCTTTTTTTTCCCCTTCTTTTGTTGCTGCTCATGTTTTTCAGAAATAATAATAATTTCATCTCATGCTTTATTTTTCTGCTTCTTTCTCTGCTAAAATATTTCATCAGTAATTTCGCTATGTTTGATATTCACTTAAATTCCCAAACGTGTGACAATTTCCGGGAAAAGCTAAGCAAATGTAGCAAATATCTTTAGCAATTTTGAAGCTGCTTTTGAGTTGCAATTTTGGTTTGGTGGTGAGACTCTAGTATCTCTAGGCATAGTACAGCGATTGTGAGATTTTTTTTTTGATTATGAAAAGTTTTAGCTTAGAAACAAAGATTGTGGATTAGGTAGACTGTTTCAAAGGGTGGGCCAACAAATATTTCCCTTCTGATTAAGGCAATCCTTATTGTAGTGAGAGTGTGTCTCATTCTCAATTCTATTTGTATATATTTTTCTTTCCAATTGTGTAATATATATTAGATTTTTAGTAACTTACTAATGTTGTTTCGAAATTATCCTTTACAAGTTAGCTAAGCAATTTATGACGGATATAAATGCATCTTACATAACTTCAAATGTACTACATTTTTAGTGTTGTTTGTTATCAAAATCAGGTCCCTAGCGAGACCTGATAAAAGCCTTTAGAAGCAGCATAAGAGACTTATTTGGAGACTTTTATCAGTAACGCAGGTCCCGAATCAAACATTCAAATATGTTCTGTGTGACAAACTTTACACTCGCCCATTCTCAACCCAAAACCAGAAATAAATCTGTCCTACCAACGGCCTGTTAAGCCCAATAACAACTGTTAGCCCATTAAATAAGCCCAAAGCTTCGATTTTTATTTTTAAACAGTTTTTCACAAAAAGATTAATTATCCAAAAAGATAGGTTCGAACGGTAGGTAGCTGCAGACCGAGTAAATTAAACCATCAACGGATCAAACTATTTTTTTTTTTTGGGTAGTCCATAGTACGCTGGTCTTAATTAAATTATTTTAAAAAATGGACCGTATTTTGTGCATAGGGGTTTTTGTTTATTATTTTTATTTATTTATACTACTGCAAACTATAACTTATGAATAAACAATTTAGTAGTTTAATTTATATATTATTTTGTTCGTTCCAACCAGTGCATCTATTAAAAACCATAGAGGCTGCGAGGGTTATTATAAGTTTGACCAGAAAAAAGAGAGAGACATTGTATTTGTATGAGATGTATGAGAACGTCTTCTTAAACCAAAAAAAAAAAAAATGATATTGAACACGTGCGTCTTCGAAGAATTTTCATAAGCCTATAATATTAAAAAAAAATTTACGCTCTTAATAATGGACCACTCCTTTTCTTTTTTTCTTTTACTTTTAATGGTCAAGCAAAGATGGACTAGCAACAGGAAACGGTGAGCTACTTTTGTTTTTCTAATTGAAATTAATTAATTATTGGTAAACTGGTTTAACATTCAACCTCGGAAAATAATTAATTATCAACCACGTCTGCGCTAAGTAAATACTAAATATCTTCTTCCCCTTCTACAAGGATTAAAAGTTTGACCAAAATTTCCAACTGATTTTTTACCGACGTCAAACACACAAGTAAAAATAAAATTTACTTTTTCATTTTTTTTTGCCAATGAGACAAAAATGAACGCAGCGGCATACGTCATTAGTTATATCTATATCCACGTAATTCGGATTTTTATTCAATAATCAGGTAATTGGAATTTAGCCCTAATAAGATATATTTTCATTCGTCGGTTTGTAGCATGGAGCGAACATCTCTTTTTGCCACGTTAGTCAATAAAAATTGATGGTCTAGGAATAAACTCGTATAGTACTCAAAATCCGAAAATGACTCGTGTGTTTAAGAGCCAACTTATCTCATATTAATTATTGAGGATTCAAACACAGTAGACTTTGATTGGATAATTCAATAAAGATAGCACACATACGAATAAATAATATATGACGTTCGAAAACAAGAAAAACATAAACTTACATGACGTTCGCAGACAAGAAAAATATAACTCATATATGACGTCATTCGGGAGCTCATCGACGAGATTGGTTCGTTCGTAATGATCTTCCACAAAATTCAAAGTTCGTATACACGTGCATGCATCATTTTTCTTAAAATAAATATTCAAACAAATCGTGAAATGCAAACTGCCAAGTGAGTAATTGATTCTTACGACAGATTACCAATAAGAAGCCTTTGCAATAATTTATTAAAATATGTCTATTAATAGTAATGCACAATTTAAAAGCAGTCTCAGTTCTACACGTTATTGTATAGATCTTATCCTTATCCATGTATATATATATATGAATTTATTTTCGTTCTGATTTATACTCGTCACGTATAATCACCGAAAACAAGACTCTATCTCTTTAGATTATGGAATATGGATTAAGGGGTATAAATAATAATATAATATCATAAGTTAATGTGCATAAATGTAATTATGTAAAAGCTTAATTCTTACGTGTCGTTTACGACACTGCCCCTCTTTAACGATAAACAGCGGGCCGCCTCTTCGTCTTTGACTTCATAGTCTGCCATAAATATGTCTATATAATATAGACTAATATGTTTTCACAAAATATCTAACAGCTTACATACATACCTCCAAATCAAACAAACAAAAGAAGAAAACACAATAATTCTTCTTCTTTTGGAATTTAGGTGGATCGTACTTGTGTATTGTGCTGTTAGTAAAATCGATCGGGAATATGGAGGGGTATAACAACGGATCATTGTATGCTCCATTTTTGTCTTTGAAATCTGATTCGAAACCGGAGTTGCATCAAGGGGAAGAAGAAGAAGCTTCAAAGGTTAAATCAGAAGGTTGTTCAAGAAGCATGGAGTCGAAAAAGAAAGGGAAGAAACAAAGGTATGCGTTTCAAACAAGGAGCCAAGTGGATATTCTTGATGATGGTTATCGATGGAGGAAATATGGCCAAAAGGCCGTCAAGAACAACAAGTTCCCTAGGTTATTTTTTCTTTTTTTTTCTCCTTTGTTTATATATAATTCCTAGATTTTCTACTATTGATCGTATAATAATAAGAGTTGCATATGCTTTAGCCAATCTTGGATCAACCTCGAGTTTAATACATCGATCGAGCCTAGATTGATTTCACTACTTGTTTGCATATATTGTTTGATTAATTTATGTTCATCATCTCTGTATGTAGCGAAATCCTATTTTAAGTATATTCTTTTGGTGAAAGTAGTATAAATGTGTATTTGGGAACACATTTGATTACTCTTCCAAAAGACTCCATGAATATATGTATATAATTTATACATCATTCACATCGAGTTTAGATTGATCTAAAAACTAATCTGCAAACTAATTTGATTTATTTCTCTATCTAATAATCAGTGATTAAAAATTAAAATCTTTTGGTGAAACTTTATTTTAAATGTGCATTTGGGAATAGACATGATAGTTTACTACTCTTTGAAGAGACTAAACAAAAGTTCATTTCATATAGAAGAAATAAAGTGTTTTAAAACATATTGGTTTAAATAAATGTGCAGGAGTTACTATAGGTGCACATATGGAGGATGCAACGTGAAGAAGCAAGTGCAAAGATTAACAGTGGATCAAGAAGTCGTTGTGACAACCTACGAAGGAGTACATTCGCATCCCATCGAGAAATCCACCGAAAATTTTGAGCATATTCTCACTCAAATGCAAATCTACTCTTCTTTTTAATTTATCTCTCAATCTTTTATACATTTGGAGCCTATAATTCATAGAGCTCATGTTGTAAATTTTACATAAAATATACTAAAAGAAAGGTAAACATGAACAATGAATATTTTGAAATGTTATGGCGGATTCGGATTCGTTTTCACCAACTCGATATTTAAGTAAACGGATTAGGATCAAAGATGCAACTATCTGAAACTAGATGTGTGATTATGAATATGAATATTTGGAACGAATAGAGAAATAAACATCTACTTGAGAAGATTTTGTCCTAAACCACTAGAACTCTAATGCATCGGTTTTGAATTTAGATTCGAAAATTGGACGAAAGCTTTTCAACTCACATCCAGTTGCTGAAACAAAACAACAGCTTGATCTAAACTTGTTGCATGGTTTTATTATTGTCATGTTCCAAAAAACGTAGTCTTCTTGACTTACAAAACATTCAAGAATTCAAAAACACGATTGTAATGAAATCTAAACAGTTTGGATCTTTAGATAGGAGCTGATTCTGCTTCCATATACTTACAAATTCTTTCCATTACCTCTCGTCCTTTAATGCTATTCTGCATGAATTTCTCAGCGCACTTCTGCTCAACTTTCTCAGCCATTGAGGCCAGAGCCGACAAGGGTTTGATCCTAATGCTCGTCTCCTGGCTACAAACCGTCCAGGCCGATGGATTCTCTGGATGCGGATCATATCTTATCCTCTCCTCCACTTCAATGAACTTTTGGAGACTAATGTTCTTTGTCGTAAGCTGGATTAGAACCATTCATCCATAGACAAAAAAAGAGAGAACGAAAACGAGATAGTTAGACATCTTTTTGTTCAACGTTTTACCAGCTCAAATGCTACATTAGCTAACCTAAAAACTACCGTAACTAGAAACAAATACTTCATGCCAACAAAGTTTTGATCAAACAGATTACAACAAACTATAACCAGTTCCTCATCTTATAAATTAAGCATCTTTTTTATTCAACCAAATATTTCACCAGCTCTAATACTATACAAGCTAATATCTAAATACTCATCTATGGTTGTTTATGCCTTGTAACTACTAATAAACACATCATCCCAACCAAGCTCCCTCATTTACAAATTACAAACTTTTCGGGAAAAACGCATAGAGAAGGTGAAGGTACCTGCATAGAACGTGATTTACCATCGACAACAGTTGATTCAACACAGTGACAGATGTCCTGGCCAATGATCCTGTGGAGAAACCAAGGACCAGGAGCATGGATTGTGAGAGCACGTGTGGTCTGGAGTTTGCCAGTCTCAGTGTCAAGTTTTCGGTTCAAGGTGTCGACTTCAAGGATATGCGAAAGAATGCGTTTGTTTTCAGGGTCTGCAAACTTTCTCCATGAGGCAGCACTAACCCGCTCCCACGGATGCTTGTAGACATGCTCTTGTTTATACGCTTTAACCATCAAGATATCTAAAACCAAACAATATATAGATTAGAAGAATCAATAAAGTACACAGAACAACGTGACAGGATCAATCAAAAACCAAATAATGGATGTTTTGTGTACAAGATACAAGTTTAAATCCCAACAGAACCACTCAAAATGTTAGATTGAAATGGCAATTCTTGTAGCTTTCAACAAAGATCCAACCACGGAAATTTCTAATTCCAAATTCGGGCTATATATCCTTCAACGAAAACCACATCGGCTTCAAATCTAAATTACAAATTTCACTTTGGAATGAAACAATAATGGCAGTTTCTGGCAGTGGGCTAAACAAAATTTTGAGGAAACAGATGAAGAAAGTAACGCACTTTTAGAGTTGACTCGATGCCAATCGATTTGAAGGAAAATTGAGAAAGTGGGAAGAGACAAGTACCTAGAGAGGTAGACAAAATGAAGATCTTGGAGAGCGTTGAAGTTATAATAACCCAAAAATGGAGGACGTGACGAGAGTAAATAGAGGAAGCTAATCAACGGCGGTGTCGAGACTTGCGGGTTATGTGTTTACGAACACGATGCTTCTTTCTTTCTCTCTCGTAGACGGCACAAGTTTTTGGGCCTTTAATCAGATAAGCCCAAAATATCATGTTTTTTTTTTTCTCTCGGCCCGTAATATTACATATTGAGTTTTGTGTTTGTTACTCTGTCGTTCTTAAGTAGCAGCTGTATATTTGTTTTACTCTCTTATAGTGGCGAAGAACAGACATGAAGAGTCTACACAAAACGTGATGAGATCGTAAGCGAGCGCGACATTAAGTCTTAGTTTGTAATAGGTGTTCACAGATGAACTTGATATTATTGAGTTGAACGGTTTATATAAGCAGTAACAAAATACAGAGCGGGTTATCTAACACACCCAACTTGATCTAGAATAAGTAAATTAACTACTTCAAACTAGATTATATGTTTTATACAAGGGTTGTGCTAGCTTGGCCTGGCCGAGTGAGAACCTCAGTGATGAAACTTCGGATTTCAGGTATTATTAGCTTGATATACTGTGCAAACCTGCGTTCGATTATAAGATAAACTTCACTTCAGTAAAGCCGAACTTAAATTTCCAAACACAAAGATAGTAAAATAATGTCATAATTTTTGCAAATACCATAATTGAGAGCTGAGCTTCGTGAAATGCTCAAGAACAAAGAGCGTGCAGGCTCGTCTTAAGGCTGAAGCATTGAATGTATATGCTAATTCATACATATCTGGTATTTTATCTAGGCAAATATCCTGCAGATGAGTAATGTCCATTTTATTAACACACAGAGGTCATTCTTCCTTAGAGGAAAAGTATAAGTTTTCGGTTCTGCGTTTGTTACCTGAGCAATTATGTATTCACATTGACGTTTGAGGCCTTGGAGAAGATACTGATCAGCTGCCACAAGCAGATCTTTAGCCAAATGTTTGGTGATGTTAATTCTTCCGGTGTAAATGAATCTGCAAATTTGTGTGTTTGTGCTTAAGAAACTTCGCATATTATGGTAAATTATAATTCTAATGTTGAAATGTTATATGACTTTACCTCATCATAACCTCAAAGACTTCCCATCTTATATTTGGTATCTCCACATTTTGAGCATTGCGTTCCTAGAACCAGTTATCAAGTTAGTTCACTGATATTATATATGATGAAATGGATACTACTATCGTAATGCAAAAGCTTACCTTGTAAAGCCCATCAAACATTGCACGAAATATATCAGAGGAAGCTACCAAGCAAATCTTGTGAGCATAGAATTGTTTACCTAAAATATTCCATGGAAATACTCAGTTAAAAATGTTTATCATAGGTATATTTAATAGAAACATAAATGGGATTAAAGGTTATACCATCAATTACGAATGTAACATCGGACAAAGTAGGGTTGTTAACGAATTGTTCACCCAAAAACACCTTCAGTGTAATAATCAATAACAAGTCAAGACCTCTAATCAGAAATTATTTGATACTTGAAAGAAAAAAAATGAAGCTTATTTACCTGTTGGGTGGGTGAGGAAGGAGCTGAATCCTCTGGTGCAAAGGATGTTGCTTTTTTAGCTAATTCGTATAAAGCGCTAGAACTGTATCTCTGCTGCTTGATGCTTGAGAAATGGAGAAGCTCCAACAAAAACTCTACCCCTGCATTAGTAATACATCTATCGATCAGGAAAAGTAAATTTTAAAAAATACGATATTTTCTTTATAAAATTCTGAAATGATGGTTACCATTGTTATCAATGAAAATTAATTTTCCATCTTTAGGGTCACAAAGATGTGCAAGAGCCAGAGAAATTCGGATTTGTATAGTCTTTTCGGTGGTTTTCATTAGGTATAGTAATTGGTTTAGTACCTGAGAGAAGGGAGATACATCAGGGGACTAAAACATCGCCAAACTTAAATGAGAACCAGAGAGTCTAACAGAAATAGGTACTCACAGGTCCATTAATCTTGTTCTGTAACCTCTTCAATGTCCGCACAACACAATCCTTAGTTGGCTGCAAATAGATTAATTACAATCAGAGTTTGAAAATCCTATAGATTGGTTTTACAAACATAAGTAGTCATATACATACTTGAACAGTGAAGTTATCTTCTTGAAGCTTTTGAATACCTGCAGCCCTTATGAACTCTGCTACGTTTTCCTATTCACAGTAAAAAAAATTAGTACTCATAGTCTGTCAAGAGAGCAAAAAATATAACTGTATATAAAATTATTCAGTGCGAGTCTGATTTACCTCGTTATCTGCAAGGCCATACAAAGCAAAGGCTGCATTGTGTTGCACCGACCCCGTTTTGACATCAAGAAGATTTAGTAATGCGACGATGCCTCCTCTATGAGCAATGCCAGCTTGATTCTGTGTGTCCTGCAACATTCAAAACATTAAGAGATTTACTGGCGTATTTAGTTATGCTCTAAGCAAACAAAATTATATTTTTTGTTCTTAACACCTTAAAGGTTTGATTTAACAATCATCTATAGAGTCAGATTCCAAAAACAACTAAAACGTTCACATGATAGTATAGAAACATGAATACCTGAGCCAAACGACCAAGAGCAAAAGCAGTCATTTCCACGACCTGCTCGTCTGATGATTGAAGCATTTTAATTAATGGTGTAATGGCACCTCTCTGAGCAATGTGCACCTGGATGTTTATGTTGCAACATATGTTTAATTGATTATGCTAAAGTTATAGTACAGTATGTCAAGAAAGAGAGAAGTTCATACCTTGCAATCTGAATCAGGCGCAGCAAATTGACCTATTAATAATGCTGCTTCTCTCTGTGTTTCCAAACAAGTGGAGCTGTAGCAAAAATCGTAGCAAACAGTTACAAAAACATATTTCAAAATTTCAACATCCTTTTCAGCAGAAGTAGAAAAACATAATTAAGAAAATTAAGCATACCTAAGTAGACCGATTACTGGTTGTAGGGCACCAGCACGGATAACCTCTTTCTTGATGTCAGGGGATGAGTGAACAAGATTTCCAATTGCCCCAATCTGAAAATTCCATAGTAGATTAGAATTAACTGAACAAAGCAAGCCAACTGCAACAATCTAAAGCAAGATAAGAACAAACCGCTTCGCCATGGACAGATGGATCATCTGATTGAAGCATCAATACAAGGGTGGGTAAAGCATTCAGCTCTACAATCTACACAATTTCGATTTATGTAAGAAACATGTCTCATATAAGCCTAAACGTAGCATCATCATAGCAAAACATACTTTGATCTTGTTCTCATCATTTCTAAATGAAACTGTTCGCAAGGCCCCTGCAGCAGCTCTCTGTACTTTAAAATCCGGAAAATTTAGAAGCTCTACAAGTGGTGGAATGCCACCTTCATCCCTAAAAGGAATTTTTAAAAGGTGTCAAAGGAAAACAGCAAAGTCATTATAGTAACCATAAGGACTATCAGATTCAGATAGTACCTAATATTTGTTTTAATCCTTGGATTGTCATGAGCAATGTTAGTGATTATATCAGCTGCTCTCCTAATAACAGCATTAGAAGCCATGCATACACAGCTCCCTCGTCTCTTCAACAACTTCACTGTGAGGCCTATGGCCCCAGCATCCACAATGAGCTGCTGGTAACCAGGCTATTTAACAGAGATAATATCAGCAAACTAGACTAATTCGTATCCACAATTTCATCAAATCAGTGTAAGATGGGATACCTGAATCGCAGCAATGAGTCCTAAAGTAATAGCACAATCTTTTTCTAGCTTATGCTCGCAAGATTTGGGCACATAGTCGTCAACTTCCAAAGACAAGGGAGATCCCAAATATTTCACCAAAGTAGGGATAGCTCCATTTTCCACAATCATTTCGATATTTTCGTCTGAAGAAACAGATAAGAAAATAGATTAAGCCAAAATTCACTTCTAGATCTCGCCTTTGCAGAAATCAAATTAAGAGCTAGGACAAAACAATTGCTAAGTAAAATCCAAAATCAGTCCAAATACGTAGTCGAGCATTGATTCAAACTTGAGGAGCCGAAATATTCAAAAAATCAAGGACTACCAAGCAAGGAGAGTGAAACGAATTCAATACAACCACCGATTAGAAGATAGAGGAAGAAGTACGGTACCGATTTGAGCCAGATCGGAGATATCTGCAGCAGCTTCTTCGACATCTTCGCGATCAAAATCAGGATCTGATAGTCCAGAGTTAAGAACCTCGATGTGGCTGCGAATCGCGGCGACGAGACCAGTGTTTTCATCGTCAATCTCCGTAAATTTCGTGACAACCGCCGACACATCTGTATCCTGACAGAGCTTTCGCTTCAAGTTTCTTCCGGCGAGGCGTGTTGCTCGCTGGCGCTTGGGATGGCTCTCCATCAGCGGTTGGTTTGAGACCACTGGCACAGTAGAAGATCTGACGGCTAATTTGAGCGGTGCTTTGAACAATTTCGAGATTATCATCGGATTGAAGAGATCCTTTATCTATATAATACCAAAGCGACACCAAATCGAATTGGCGGTTCTGTGACTTTAGTTTTCATTTTGGAGCCAAATTGAATTTGTTCCCTCGTACCTCTTGGAGGGAACTTTTTAATTTCCTCTCTCTCTTTTTTTTTTTTGCGTTTTTTCTTTAATATTTTGAAACTGTTGACCAAACAAAAATAAATCTTTTGAACTATTTTAAAATCCTTGTTCAAACACAATACAATATTTATCATCTTATTTCTCATTCTAATTGCTTCGAAAATTTTAATGATCATATATTTTGATATAGATTCACAAATCTATAATTTTAAAGTATTTTCAAATATATAATAAATATTTTTTAAATATGGTTTTAAATATTTATGTAAATTTATATAAATGCGTAAACGTGGTTAATACAGAACTGTTTGTTTATTTCTAGTTAAGATATATTTAAAAAAATCGTTAAAAATATAATAACTATTTTCAAAATCTGGTTTTATATGTCTTTGTAAATTTATATAAACGTGAGTAACACGAAAACAGTTTTTCTTTCTAATTAAACTTCTCTTTTCTTGTGGTTTCCGAGTGTAAAATTAATATATATATATATATATATATTTTTAAAAATGACTAAATTTGGAATACATTATTTCAACTTGTTTGGAAGAACAATCGATTTATGCAATTGTGCTTTGATGGTTTTGGCTAGTTTACTGGTGTCGGATATCATAATTGAGCTCAGTTTTAACAAATTCCAATATTGATTTAAGTAATAGGTCTGATTGTTGAGTCCAAGTTCCTCCATTGATTCAGAGAAGCAAAAAGGAAGTAACATAAAAATAAAGAGAAAAAAAATGGTAAACAAGAAAGATAACACTTAAAAAGATAGAACCAAACTCGTTAATTGTCACTGGATATTCATCGGATTTTCACTGGAACTTTGTTAGATTGTCATCAGATCTTCATTCATCGTGATTCTCGTTTTTTCTTTAACTGGAGAAGAAAGAAAAAACGAAGAAGAAAAAGAAATATATAAATGGTGGAGAAAGAGAGAGAAAAGCGTACAGAAGATTAGATAAACGTTGGTGCATGAGAGTAAATTAAAGAAAATTTTGATTTTTTCATTGTTTGAACTCAAAAGTTTCTATTATCCAATTAACTAATTTTAGGCTTAATAATTGTCTTCAACCTCATTATCTCTAATAATTATTAGTCAAAAGAAGTCTAACAAGCGCGAGATGGTGTAGCTCGAGTCACGTATAGCAAAGCCGATTTTCTATTAACTCGAAAGGAATAAATTTAAGTTAGGATCTCTTTATTTAATTTTTTCATTTTTGTGATTAGTAATTTTTATATTTGAAATTTCAATTTTTTATTAAAAAAACACAAGCATCAAGATGACGACCCATAAACTTAAAACAATTTAACATAGTCCAATATAAAATTAAGAGAATTAAAGACAGGTCAACAAGATGATACCCATCAATTTAAAACCGGTGAAAAAATAACCCATAAGCTTTGTTACTAAAAAGAAGAAGATGATTTTCTCTAATTGTACAGTACACGTAGAGAAGTATTTACCGGTTAGAAAGAAATGAAGGAGTCGAGTATAGTTCGAGCCTAATTGACAATCACATAGTAAGGACTAAGGAGCTTTCTGGTAGATCAGTGAGCCACACTCATACTCTTTACCCAACAAAATTGTACCTTCAAGATTCTTTGTGATCATATGTAAATTGTTAAACCTCAAAACATGAAAAAAAAGAGGGTATGCGCGCAGATTTAAAATGTCAATTCCGGTCTACATTTTTCACTTTATGTTTTGTGTAATTATTGGTTTGGAATAGAAAATGTTATTACTTGCTACACGGGAGCTTGTAATGATTGGAGCTCGCGTCTTTTGTATCACCACACCACTACAACGATCATCATCAATCTTCTTCCCCATCATCCCGACCCGACCCGTTTCCATATTATCACCCGCTTCTACACTCGTCGTCGCCATGAGCACCATCAGCAAAACCCAAGAGGAACTCGATTCCATTTTCAAGCAGAAACGAATCGTGCGTTCCACTGTGCGCAAAACCCTAAAAGCCATGGATCCTTCTATTCGAATTCAACAAGGTTCAATCTTTTCTCTGGTTTCTCTGTTTTTTAATTCGAAACAAATACTAATCTCCTTCGGGTTACCTTTGATTGTAGACGATGCTATTCAAAACACTGTTCTTGAAGCTCCTTGGTTCAAATCATGTAGGGGATTGTGTGCTTACATTAGCTGCAGGTCTCTCAATGAAGTCGACACTTCTAAAATCCTCTCCGAGATTCTGCAACATCCTGGTACTGCTCTTTAATCTCAATCCGACTATTTAGAATTTAAATTTTCATGAAGAGATTAATAAGAATTGAAAATGTAAACTCTTTACATCTTAATCAACTAATCAGTAATCACTAATCGGGTTTAATTACCATATCACTTAGTGTGAGGCAAAATGAGATCACCTTTTTTTCTGTATGTTCATTGCAAATTTTCTCGTGTTTGGGAACCGAGAGGAATTCAGTATAGCAAACCAAACTAAAGAACCTAATTGTAACATAGTGATGAAGAAGCTTTATGTTCTTCTGCATTTTTTATCTGATGAGTTTGCTCTGCATTTTTTTTATTATTTAGATTCAAATACTATGGCTCAGAAAAAGCTATATGTCCCTTGGGTGGAGGATAAGAACAGTAACATGCGTATGCTGCACATATCACATATGGATGACCTCGTTGCAAACTCCATGAACATTTTGGAACCAGCTCCTGTTGATGCCCAAGGGAATGAGCGTGAAGATGGTAGTTGTCTTTTTTCGTTCTTCACCTTTACAAGCTTAACAGAATAAGTATCATCCCACTCGCTAGGAATTCAAATCTTTTTTTCTATTCACAGTGATGCAAGCAGATGAACCGATTGATCTTTTCATCTTGCCAGGTATGAAAAGACTGTTTCATTTTCAATTTATTCCCTTATATCTGTATCTAATCTACTTTTATTTTCAAACCCTTGTGGCCAGGTCTTGCGTTTGATAGATGTGGGCGACGTTTAGGTCGTGGAGGTGGGTAAGTTTGCATTGACCCCAGTCTTTCTTTTCATCATAGTGCTATAGATTCATCCTAAGGGTAATGCTGAAGATCTAGAAGCACCTGAAAAACCTCAATTTTTTTCTTAAGAATTGTTTGCCGTTGCATTTTGCTAAGAGATTACACAATATCAGTTTCACTTCTTCTCTTACCTTTTTGTCTCAACACAAAATCTTTCTATCCTCAAAGAATGTAGTTTCATAGAAATGTTTTGGCATGCTCTAATCTAACTCCTTCTACTTTGTCTATTTGTATAACGCATTTGGAAAAAAAGCTACTATGACACTTTCTTGAGAAGATACCAGGACCGTGCAAAGGAGAAGGACTGGAGAAATCCACTTATGGGTATAGACCACAATCAAATTGATACTAAGTGTTTTCACTAGTAAGATAAGCTTATCATGTTTTTTTTTTTTTTTTTTTTTTTTTTTTTTGTTTATTGCAGTTGCCTTGTCATACTCGCCTCAAATTCTTGAGGAAGGAAGTATTCCTGTAACATCAAATGATGTTCTGATCGATGCGTTGGTGACACCTTCTGGTGTGGTTCCCATTAGCCATCGTGCTATTGAGAGGTATGCCACAATTTTTTTAGCTTTCTCCGAGATCTTCTATTTATGCTTTGACTGTGTTGTGTGATTATCTTTGATCCTAGAATGTGAGCTCAGGAGCTTGTGTTTGGAGGTGAAACTCAGCTGATTTTGTTGGTTAGCAGTTGAAGGCTGCATCCTGGATTTTGCTAATTCAACATTCTGCTTCTGAAACACGACTAAAAAAGATTACTAAATTCGATTTGAGTCTTGTTCTTGAATGATGAGATATGAAACAAGTTTAATCCAAGGTTGTTTAATGGTCTTTCATATCTTATATCTACCATGAACCAAAAAGCTTATATAGAATAGACCAAAAAAGCTATCACCTATGCTAAGAGGATCCAAGCAATTCTAAATGAAAAGCACACTGCGAAAACAAGAGGCTGTTTCATTTTCCAATTACTTCGATCTTGGTTCTTGGGACCTTATTCTGAGCTCTGCTCATGGGTAATTTATATGTACTCAAATTTTTATTCAACGTAAAAACAAATAATGAAAACATCAAAGTTTTTCTCGTCTCTTTAATGCATTACAACCGTACATATGTAAAAGAGTTTTACTTTTTCCTCTTCCTTTCTGTAAATGGCAAAACAAAAGCAGGAAGGAGAACTAGGAGGAGCAAGAAAGCATGCAGACGCCTGGTCTGTAGGCCCAAGCTGGAGGCAACCTAGCATACTTCTCCATCCCGGGCTGTTCCTCGTAGGGCCGTTTCATAAGACGGATCAAGTTGTTGACCTCTGAGAAATCACCTTGTTCAGCTGCATCTATTGCGCTCTGGCACATATAGTTCCTCAGAATGTACCTCGGGTTCACTGAATCCATTCTTGCTTTTCTTTCTTCATCTGATATCTCACCACCACCCACCTGCAATTTCCAATGCACATGCATAACAAGGAGTTGCATCAGCCAGCAATAAACAGTGTAATTGTAACTTTGTGGAAGGTCAATAATATTTGGGAAAAAATGTAAGCAATTTGTTTGATACCTCCTGTATATAGCTTCGCATCCATTTGATCCATGCTTCTTTTCTTTCCTTTCCAATGTCCAAGAGCACAGCTTTCAAGGGTTTCAATATCTCAGCTTCAGGTGTGTTGGGGTTTGCTTTTACATTTGCAAGAAGCCGGAAGAAGTTTGTGTAATCAACTTTATCTACAGCCATATTGTTCAGAAGTTTACTAATGACATCCTTATTATACTTGGAAAGACCAAGCTTCTTTGACATTATGGCTTGATACTCATCCATGAATCTATCACCGTACCTGAATCACAAGTCCCTCAACTACTCAGAAGTTCCTAAAATAGAACCAAGAATAGCGCTCCAAATCAATAGTAAAACATAAAGTTACCTCTCCATGGCGTAATTCGCCTCCTTTTCATTTATCAGCTGAGCAACCGCTAGCGTCTTCGAAAATTGAGCAATATTCCACAAGCCGATGTCAGGCTGATTAGCAAAACAGTATCTTCTTCCTGGGAGATCTGTTGTGTTCGGGGTGTAACTCGGATCAAAAGCATCCAAGAACCCAAATGGGCCATAGTCAATGGTTTGACCCAAAATGCTCATATTGTCAGTGTTAAGCACACCATGGGTGAAACCTACACCTTGCCATCTTGCAATTAAAGTAGCTGTACGCTCAGCAATTTCAACAACCCATGCTAATACAATTAAAAAAAGCAGAAGTTAGTTCAATATTCACCATTAATACAACTATTGGCAATAGCAAAACTATCATTCGTGATACGAATGTCGATGCTGTATCAGAAAACAATAAAATGGCATCTCATGCAGCATTTTGAAAATTACCTGCATATTTATTCGATGTTAGATCCACAACTGAATCATCTTCATCGCCGGTTTTGAAAGATAAGCTATCGCTTCTGTCCATGCTTTCTATATGTGGAAAATGATATTTAATGGCATAGTCTGCCAACTTCCGAACAATACCAAGATCCTCTTTTCCTCTAGAAGCATGTATTTGGTATGAGCCGAAGCGGAGAAATGATTGAGAAACCCTGCAAACGATTGCACCAGGTTCTTCTTTCGGATTGCCACTGCAAATGCACAATACAAAACGAATGGAGAAGTCAACCACCTAGGAGCCTAGTTTTATAGAAAACCTTCTCTATTCAAGGGTTAGTCCAGTAGGTTAAACACTTCCATGTCGATCATGCCCATGTGCAGTTTCTATGAAGCCTAATTTTCCTTTTACTCGGCAGAGAAAAACTATTAAAACAGAGTTAGACAGGGGTTGGAAGGTTTTGAACATACTCATAAAACATGTCGCGAGTGACATCTTGCCCTGTGGTGAGAAGACAAAGGGCACGTGTGGTAGGGATTCCAAGACAATGCATCGTTTCACTGCAAAGGAACTCTCTGATGCTACTACGAAGCACTGCGAGCCCATCAGCAAAACGGCTATATGGAGTCTTACCCGCACCTTTAAGCTGAAGTTCCCACCTTTCACCTTTGGAGTTCAAAACTTCTCCCAGAGTTATGGCACGACCATCACCTAGTTGTCCAGCCCACATGCCAAACTGGTGTCCTCCATAACATTGAGCATAAGGCATTCTGTAGAAAAAGAGTATCAAAACCTGCGATGAGAAACTTTGGATTTAAGAAGGTTGGACCTATAATCAGACTGGGGTAAGGAACACATACGCTCCTGGCAAAGGTTTAGCACCGGCCAACATGAGAGAGAAATCTGGCCTTTCAAATCTGAAAATCCAACAGAAATTTGCCAAGAGTTAACATATGTCACGAATAGAAAGAGAACAAAAGGGTTTAAAAATGGTAAAAGATATAAAGGTACAACACTCTTCAAACTTAAGTTCCGCAAATCAATATAATATGAGACAGAAATGAACCAAATCAGCTAACTTCTTCGAAGAAAATTAAGTTTCTCCTGCTATTTTTGTCTAAGCCAGTGCAAACACAATTGTCTTCTGCACCAAACACTAAGATTTTAGTCTGACAATACAGAATCAAACTCACTCTTTAGGATCCAAATCCAATAGCTCTGCAACAGATTCAGACCATGCTACAAGCTGAGGATCATCTACTTGTACTGATGGGGAAACTTTTGAATAGCAAGCATGTAGTACCTGCGCATTACAATAAACAATCAAAATCCGAATGCCCAAGTTAATTAGCTAAATGGGCAATAATAATGAGTAGACTGAAACATGGCAGATTCACACATAAGTTTTGACCAAAATGCGTGTACGCTGGTAAAGTAAATAATACTCAAACTACGTAATGCTCTATCAACACAGATGCAAAGAACTTTCACTTTGAAGTCTTTAAATGAGCAATAAGCACAAAAATAAAACCTTAAGCTTAGAATCCACTCCACAAACAACTAAAAATATCAACTTCATGATTCCAGATTAAACCACAGAAAACATAATTTCTATTTAAGACCTGAATCGCAAGATTAAACCACATCAAACAAAGTTTTAACAGAGAAAAGAAGAAAACAAATCACGATTCCTCCTTCTATCTCCGTTCAAGATCACAAAAATTTTATACCTCACGCGAGATAACATCGCTTCTCGGATCACCAGGCAATTCCTTAACAAAGGAGTGGTCCCAGTTAAAATCTTCGAGCTTCCTTTTGATCTTAACACTTCCATTAACATCTCCCAGAGTTTGATTCTGCAGATCTTCCGCTAATGAATCAGCAGCAGCTGACGATGTAACCGGCGTCGGAGACGAAGCCGGAGAAGATTCCATCCGACGAAAGGAAGAAGATCGAGAAGGGATTAATCGTAAATCTCGCCGAAGAGAGGGACAAAAAGGAAATTTCGAAGTTGAACTGAAGAGATGAAGCGGTCGGAGGTAGAAGAAAGACGACGGACACACACGCAACAACATTTCTTCTTTGTTTTTCCACTCTTCACATTTTTCTATTGAAACTTGTTTAATTTCAATTTTGGACCAAACCGCCTTCAGACCGGCTTTATCGACATTATGTCAGTTTATTCATGCCAAATCTATTATTCCCTTTTGTTAAATAAAATCTGTTTTTTTTTCCAGTATTTCTATTTTTATTCACATAAATTACTTAGAAAATTTGATGATTTTCTTTATTTAACTTAAGAAAAAAAGGAATATGGTTTTGTTACATGAACTATTGGTATGCAAGCGTACCAAAATTGGAAACAAAAATTCTGGTTTAAGACAGAACCAAAAAAGAGATAGGAAGTACAGAGAGTGAAACGACAAAACATGCCGTCGTTTGTGTAACTCAAAGCAAAACCTATCAACTGGGAAAAACTTAGGGCACAATATTGTGGGTTTCACGTCCGCGACTCATAGATCCCTCGGAAAATCCATCACGGTTTGTGCTGTAATTCTCAATTTCGCGCCGTTCTTTTAGCTTCCTGGAGATCCGACGTTTGTACAATCGACTTGGGAGCCGACGTTTCCTACTCAAATCCGATCTTCTCATTTACAGATTTGTGTTGTCTGCTTTCGCTCAAATCTATCATCTTTCTGGAGTAATTTTCTCGATGGGAAATTTTGGCTGATCAAAGTTTTCGAGAGTAGATCGCGAAAAAGGTATTTGCTTTTTCATCTTACAATGCGCAATTTAAGTTTTGTTCATCTTCAGAGCTAGCGTTGATGTGCTTGGTTACGTCGGAAATTAGGGTTTAGGAAAGTGTAGTTGGCTAATTTGAAAGAATTTTCAGAAATTTGATTTCTTCGATGATTAAGGTTGTTTTTCTTGTTCGAAACTCAGCAACCTGCGGAAGTTTGGCTATTTAGCTTGAGTTTAAGAACTGTGACTTGTTGTTTGAATGTTTTGGCTTTTTCCTCCGTTGAAGTTGTTTACTTGGTTTTGCAGCTCGTCGTGCTTTAGTGCAACCAGACAGGTCTCGTTACGTTTGATTTCGTAGGTTCCCTGTGAAGAATCATCGGGAAAGGACACTAATGGATTACCGACCTTCTGATAGTAGTGGTGAGTCTTATGTTCTTTCAAATGTATTCTCTCTTGCCGTTTCTTAAACGACTTGTTGTTAGTTTGTCTCCTCAAAGCTTACTTTATTTGAGTTTTCTTCTCCTGTTCATTGTTGTTTACTGATTCTTATTTTCGTCTAGCTTAAAATTGATTTACTATGTTTTGTTAGTATAATTGTATTTGTTACTGTTTCGTGATATGTTTTTTTTTTTGCGGGAACTCAGGTACGGATGATGACCTTCCTCCATCACATCAAAGTAGATATCAAAGAAGTGGCAGACCTGCGGGCAATGGCAGGCCTTCAGTTCTCAATTCTGCTCCTTTATCAAGGGTACACAATGACATGGAAACTCAAATTCATCTCATTGAGCAAGAAGCGTATAGCTCAATACTCCGCGCATTTAAAGCTCAGTCCGATGCTATTACCTGGGTACTTTTTTTACTAGTCTTCTTCATTAAATTAGTACATGGTTATGTAACTTTACCATCTAAGATAAACTAACCCTTCTTCCTTTTGTTCTTCTTGTTCCTTTTGCTGGGAAATAAAATCTTCAGGAGAAAGAAAGTTTGATCACTGAACTCAGAAAAGAACTTCGGGTGTCTGATGAGGAACACAGAGAGCTGTTATCAAGGGTTAATGCTGATGAAATGATCAGGCGAATAAGGTCTGTTTTATATGTAATCAATCACTTATACATCTCTTCAGTTAATCAAAAGCAACTTTCTAGCTTACGAGGTTAATTAAACTCATGTCAGGGAATGGAGAAAGTCGAACAGCCTTCAGTCCAGTGTTCCCCAGCTGGTTCATGATGCTCCGAGTCCAGCTGTATCAGGATCACGTAAGAAGCAAAAGACATCACAATCAATTGCCTCGTTAGCGATGGGCCCACCATCTCCTGCTTTACCGTCTTCAATGCAACCATCTTCATCTGCGCTAAGAAGAGGAGGTCCTCCACCAGGTTCAAAGACCAAGAAACCAAAGACAGTATGTCATAGTTCTGGTTGATTTTTTTTATTATTGTTACTATGACTATTGTTCTTATATCCTTCATTGTCTAAGGGATGACAGTATTTCATTATTTGTGCTTGATGAAGTCGATGCAGTACCCAGCTACAAGCATTGCTGGAAGGCCCCAGGCTGGTCCTTTAACAAATGAACCAGGATCATATGACCCATTGGTTGGAAGGAAGGTATGGACAAAGTGGCCTGAGGACAACCATTTCTATGAAGCTGTTATAACTGACTACAACCCCGTTGAGGTATAAGTCTTTCATTGCTATATATTAGTGTTTTAGTGCCAAATCTCAGTCTTCTGATTTTTTTTTTTTCCTTTTTGCAACCTTAATAAGGGGCTGCATGCTTTAGTGTATGATATTAACACTGGGAATGAAACTTGGGAATGGGTAAATCTTAAAGAGGTAATTGTGCTCAGAACCGACTCAATCATCCATTATTTTCTCATATACTGGTTAAGTTTCTTCATTTCCATCAGTAAGAGACAGAGGAAAGTTTTTTATCATTAGCCCTCAATTCTCTACAGTTCAACTATATTTACGAGCACATTATGTTCTTGGATACTTAGTTATATATGATTATGAATGTTCTTTATATATATATTACAGATATCTCCCGGAGATATCAGATGGGAAGGTGAGGATCCTGGGATTTCTCGTAAAGGAGGACATCCTGGGCAAGGCCGTGGAACTACAAAGGCCATGGCTCGTGGTGGTCCCACAAGCAATGCAGGTGGTAGAGGTAGGGGTAGCATGAAATCGCAGCTACCCAAAACACAGAATGGCATTGGGAAGAAAGCTTTTGGCGACATTGAAATACTTCACACTGATGCATTAATAAAAGAGGTAATCATCCAAGTTTTGAATATGGGAATGAATCTTCGCAGTTGTCATCGATCTTGAGTATTACTTTATGAATGTTAACAGGTAGAAAAAGTTTTTGGGTCAGTTAACCCCAACCCAGCAGAGGTAGAGAAGGCAAAGAGAGTACTGAGAGTAAGAATCATATACATGTGTTGTTGAATCTGGTCGTTTACTCACAGAACCATGAAAAGAGAAGCTGACTATATAGTTTTACTTGGAAATGTTAGGACCATGAACTAGCTCTTATGGATGCAATCGCAAAGCTTGAAGAAATATCAGATGGAGAAAGCGGTAATATTTGATAGGGCCTTCGAACTCTTCTAGGTACACATCTTTCATCTGCTCTTTAGATTCATGGTGTTTGTTGAATGGAAGTTATAATGTGGCTACGATTTTGGGCTTAAACGCAGATGGTGTCGGAGCATTGGAGTGGCTAAAAGGTGTAGATGGTGGTGGCAAAATGTGAATTGATGAGGGAGATTTCGAAACTTGTATGAATCTCAAAATGTATTTTGTTTAGGGGGAGGCTTTGATGACATTTGTGTGCCATATAACTCAAATAACTGGATTTGGAAATTAGGTTGTTAAGCATTGTAAGATCCACCAGACTTCATATAAATGTAGAATGTTGCAGAGACGAGATGATGGGCAAAACTCAACTCTCGACAAGGATGAGATAGAGCAACTAAGAACTTATATTAATGTAAGATTGTAAGCTACTAGAAACATTAATTACTAGATCAGCTCTATTTTTTTTATGTGAAGTAGAAAAGCTTTCTTCGGAGATATCAGTTCTTAGAAGAAAGAACTTAAATCAAGTCAAAACAATTGAAAACTTGAAGTCCGGAGTACTTGAAGGAAGGAAGAAAATCGGGTAGGGGGAATGAAAGGTGAAATTGAAAATTTCAAAACTCTTAGTATATTAGTTTCTAGATTATTAGACTCTACGAGCACTTCCATTCATCTCTCTAGATGAGAGACTATTAAAAATAACAAAAAATTTTTTATTTAAAGAGACTAATGAGATATAGTTTCTTGTCATAATATTAGTGATTCAACACTTTTTTCATTTAAAAAATAATCAAACAATTAAATTATAAAAATAATAATACTATTATATTAGGTAAGCGACTTTACCGATGAACATGCTCTAAGCAACGAGGAGCATCGCATGCCCTCAGCTCTCAAGAAACCAAAATGGGAAGCTGTAAAAAAAACCGGTTTTGCTGGGAATAAGACAGATCATCAATGAACTTGGTGTTTCTTGTCTTGTGTTTACATTGATGAACACAAGAGTTGTATCTCAACTATCAACACTTAATCTAAAATCTTTGAAAATATTAGAGAACACTCTTAACATACTTTAGGAATCGCCATCCAGGAAGAAAAAGCATGGAGGAGAACAAATACGAAGGAAACCCTACCCAAAGATACACATAATGGAAATAGGTGGAGAGTTTACCGCGTGACATCCCTATATGTTATACAGACGGATCTTGCATGGCTTAGATGCTAGGAGTGGAAAAAGATCGGTAGTTGCTATCGAAAATGATATATTTCATCTAGGGTTGAAAGGACCGAGACGTTGTTGTTCCTTTCTTCGCATCGAGTTAGATGCCTTAATATGGGCTATGCAAAATTTAGCGGCGATTTCTTTGACGGACATCCTCTTTGCTATAGATTGGCCAGATCTTATCTTCAAATCTGAATGATTGGCCCTCTTTTTCTTCGAAGGTGAGAGATTTCGTGTTTTTATAGATTTTTTTTTTTGTCAACCGTGTTTTATAGACATTTATTTATGACATTTGTTAAGCTTGTGAAATATTTACGAGCACATGATATCTGTTTTTCCTAGGTAACCACATCGGTTCCAAATGGACTTTTTAGAGGAGATTCACTAACCGACAACTTAATATATGGATTAATGACGAAAATAATAAAGAATTGTAGTGCATCTCCCCTAAATAATTGGCGATAAAGTAATCAATACACAAGATTGAACAATTTAAGACTCTTCTCGTTAAAAAATTCAATACAGTTTGCTATATTTAGTGTTTTTTTTTTTTGTTGTTGTTGAAGTTTTGGCTGTATTTTTAAATTACAAAACCGGTCTTTGGGGTTTTACCTGCTTGAACAAATAACATTACAATGTCAGAGCCCAAACTTCTTAGGCCTGAGGTAGGTGGTGCCTTTTTTCAAGCCAGGACCTGAAATCTGTTGCTGCTGCTTTTCTCTTTTCTTTTTCTCTCTATCTTTGTTTCTCAACTCCGACTCCGCTTGATCTCTTCTCAGTTTCTCCATCTCTTCCTCCATTGCTGTTTTCTCTTCCTTCTGCTTCTTCTTATGCTCCAACATCGATGTATCCGAGTCCTTGACTGAGAAGAACATAGGCCCTAACTCAGCCAGCCAATGTGGCTCAACCGATGTAGCACATTGCATATATTCCTTAGTGGTCAAGATCAGTTCATGGTACACCACATAATCCGGTGTGTACCCCAGACCATACAGTGCACTGCTCGGGTGCAAATGGCAAGGCATCCCGGTTCTACAGTTCACATACTCCCCAACACCTTTTAATCTAGCTGAGTTATGGAAATACGCTGAACATATGGCTTTTCTCACAATATCCCAGTCCGGTCCACACGACATGAGTGGTATCTTCAATTGTTTGAGGATATCCAGAAGCTGGGATCTTACCTCTCTAGCCTTTTTCAGACCTTTGACTTGTAGGTAATGGTCATTGCACCAGTCTCCTCTATAGTCATGCTCTTTCCACTGCTGATATACATTCAGCAGCGTTAAATGATCTGATTCCGGCACAAAAAACTTCTCTCTCGCGGCGTCACTCTCTTCTGCTCTATCTTTAGGTCTGAAGAACACCGAAGGTACTGAAAGCATTGACACAATCGTCAAAACCTCGTTTATGCAATCAAGCCGTTCACCCATTAAGAGCATCTTTGCAAGAGGTGGATCCAATGGGAACTCCACCATCTTCCACCCGAGATCGGTTAATCCTCCAACATTGCTAAGAGCACCCAACACCCAAAGCTGGTACATAGAGTTGAGGATGTTCTCTTGTGGAGGTGGATCCATAAAATCAAAATCTAGCAAGTTGTCTACTTTCAATGACTTCAACAGCAACACAACATTACCCAGATTTGTTCGCTGAATCTCTGGCACAGGACTTGGCAACATCTCATTCAAATAAGCACTCTCAGTATACAGCCTGTAACATGTTCCTGGCCCTGTCCTTCCAGCTCTTCCTGCACGCTGATCAGAGGCTGCACGACTTATGGGGAAAACTTGAAGAGCATCCATACCCATTCTAGGATTGAAAACCTTCATCTTTCCATACCCCGTGTCAATCACATAATATATTCCATCGACTGTCAGTGATGTTTCAGCAATATTGGTGGCAACAATGCATTTACGTGCTCCATCTTCTGGTTTCTCAAATATTTTTGCTTGCAAGTCGGCGGGTAACTGAGAATATATTGGGAGAATCAGTAGGTTTGTGATTTCTCTACTGGAGGATGCAACGAGCTGTTCCATTCTTTCCTTAAGTGAAAAGCAAGCTGCTTCAATCTCATCCTGTCCAGTCATAAATATGAGAATGTCCCCAGGTGGGCTCGCTATGTGGATCGTCATTGCCTGTTTAACAGCCGCTTCAACATAGTCTTCACAAGGAGTTTTAGAGTAGAGAATATTGACAGGGAAAGTCCTTCCAGGAATGTTGAATATAGGAACACTGCATTACCAAAGCAAAAACACTGTCATATAAGAATTCAATCTTTAGATTCTAAACTGGTTTATGTGAAGGATGACGGTAACCTACCTCCCAAAGAAATTGGAAAACTTTTGAGCATTAAGGGTTGCTGACGTGACTATCAGCTTGAAATCACGACGCCGAGCCACAACTTTTTTCAGTATTCCAAAAAGGACGTCTGTGTTGAGTGACCTTTCATGCGCTTCATCCATCACCACCACACTATACAGAGTCCACAATAGGAGTTAGCACAGCATTCTACTTAAAACAGTTTAAAGGATGATCTATCAGAGGTAAGGTTGAAGCATACATACCGATATTTATCCAGGTCGGAATCTTTGAGGGTTTCTCTTAGTAGCACTCCATCGGTCATGTACTGAAATTGCAGAGGGAAATATGGAGTAAGAAGAAAGTTCCGTGTACTAATGAAATGCAGATGCTAAAAGCACGGTAAGCCAAGCTTTCTGTGGCCAACTAAACCAGAAGCATCAGAAATAAGTAAAGAGCAGTTCATTACTTGAGAACACCTTACCTTGATAACAGTGTTTGGACCAGTTACATCTTCAAAACGAATTGCATACCCCACTTTCTCGCCCAAATCTGTTTCCATCTCTTCACTAACTCTCTTTGCAACACTCATGGCTGCTACACGCCTTGGTTGGGTGCAACCTACTATACCATTTATAGTGTACCCATCCTCGTGAAGATACTAACAAAAAGAAACAGAATATAAGTCCAATGTTTCAATAGTTTCATAACTATGTATTAGCACACGGATCCCCTGAAAAGCCATAGTAAGGGACCAACCTGAGTAAGTTGAGTTGTCTTTCCTGAGCCAGTTTCGCCAACCACCACTATCACCTGGTTTTCTCTTATTACCTAGAGAAAGCATTTAAAAGCAGATGAGTTTACGAAAGATGAAATCCAAAAAAACAGTACCCTATTGAGGTTAACTTCCTAATAATAATGCATATTACAATCCAACTATCATCAAGGCATTCAAAAGGAAAGACCACCAACCTGCAATAGTTCATCTCTAACAGAAAATATGGGGAGATACTGTCGTTGCTCTGCCATGGTCTTTGACATGGCAAATTCACTTACAGCTTCGCCCTTCTTCATATGTTGTGCAAATTTAGCCTCACCTTTAAAGTCTACTTCACCTTCTTCCCCAACTACAGCAGTATCGGCATCAATCTGCAAGATCATCTCAAAGTCACAACATGCCCAACAACCACATTACTAATAAATAAATAAACAAAAATCATTTGAGGCATTACCTGCTCAGCTGATTTTTCCACACCAAGGATATTACCAAGATTGGAACCTGCAAGCTCCCAAAATCGCTGTCGTGATTTATGCATACTTTGTTTCTCCCGAATTTCTTTGACAAGACCTGATCCTTTTCGGGAAATTATAGCCATGTCTGATGTGGGATCCTTTACAGGCATTACTGGCTCTGCTTGCTTTGTGAAAACAACTCTTCCATCAAGGAAAGGAGGCTTCGTATCTGCAATTACCCAAACAATAGAATACTATTACCTGCTATGTTACAAATACTCCTCTTTCAACCTTGTCGCTTTATGGTTAAAGTTTACATACCATGTACAAGAAGAATTGCTTTCCTTTCTTCTTCACTGTCAAACTCAGTCTGCACTTCTGTGCCTCTAACTGCTCCAGATCTGAGAAGTTGACGGTCTTCCCATTGAGCATTATCCGCGTTAAGCTGAGAATATTTTTTACTCTGAGCGAGTGACATTTTGCTACCGTCCCTTCTAACCTGCATTACAAATATTATACAGGATTTCAATACATGAAGAATACTACGTTATTAAGCAGGCAGAACTGCAAGGAAAGAAGGATTGGTGCATTGAAAAAAGGAACTTTATGCAGTATTGCTATTCAGCACACCTAGAATCTAAACTTACATAATCAAACAATATAAATTTAGCTTAAATATACTCAATCAAGAGCAGTAAAAAGGAGATAAATGATTACTGCTTCAGTCAGAATGACATGAAACTACATAATTTATAAGATCAGGTATAAGCAGCATCAAATAAAAAATTATAAATCAAGAGTGTAATTGGTATAGAGAACTACCAGTCTCTTTGCCAGCTCAGCTTCCTTCTTCTGTAGAGAAGCAGGATCTCCAAGAAAAAAGGATGCACTATCCGCATCATACAGTGAGTTCCCTTCCTCTGTATCATACCTGTGAAATAACAATTCACTAGTTTATACATGCTTTATAAAATCTCGAAATGGTTCGACGATTGACATGAAAAGATATTTGATTACCCACTCAATTCATAAAATGTTACTGCTTTTCAAGAGCTTAATTTTCAGCTCTTAAAGGAAATTAAATACTTACCATGCAAGATCCGACTGATATTCCATCTCCAAACGCATTGATTCTGTGATCTCATGGTTATTTTCTTCAGCACCTTGCGATCTATCCTCCTCTGAAGGCTCCTGTAGAAGACATAATAGCATGTGGCACAAGTATTACAAAAGAAAAAAAAACAATATTCTTAATGCAAGAGCACCATAATCCTCATCGACATTTTTCAAGCCAGCCTGGCAAGGACTTCTTATAGCACGGAAACAGAATGGAAATGCAGATCAAACTGAAAACAAGTGGCATGACCATGGATGCACACTGCCAAGAAAGAATGCATACCTCTTTTGTCTGATCACCTTCCCTAGAGTATCCGAGTTGATTGGATCTTCCACCATACCTAGAGCTTGAGGATCTGATGGAGGACCCAGAAGCCCGAATTGGAACAGGAGAGGGTGCACCAATATCCCATGGAGAAGGAGAAGGAGATGCCACTGCATGTGAATAGCATGGTAATAAATCCCGTTGTTAGTCTTTGCTCGTGGTTGCAACTAAATAAAACCAAATTAGAAATAATAAAATTCAAACACAACATACTCGTTGAACGTGGTGTATCCAGCCACGGGGATGCTAAACGAGCATCTGGTGAAGCTGCAGCTAACATAGGTGATGGAGAAGGCTGATGTCGCTTGCTGTAACTAGAGTCTCTATCTTCATGTGGACTATAATCCCAAACCGATCTTCCATTATCCAAGTCTGACCTACCTGCACGATTTTGTGTTAATATCCATTGAGAAGGCCCAATAAGTGTTTTGTTTGTGACACTCAGCACACTTCTAGGAATAAAAAGTTGAATATAGACACAATTGTAAAGGGATAAATTAGTTGACATTTATGCCAATAATAAATAAATTGAGATCATTATGAGCTTCTACAATCTTTTGTATACCTGGAGTCCACCTATCGCTACTGTCTCTTCCATGCTTTCCCCTGTAATAGTCTCGGTTATCCTGGCGATGAGATTCCCTCTCTTGGTAGTGATCCCTCTCACCATAAATGTTTCTCTGCCTCGACCGTGGAGTTTCACTTCTGTCATACCTATGCTCTTTTCGATGTCTACTGCTATCATCCCTCTCATATTGAGAAGTGCTAGATAAACTTCTGGGAGTCATTGAAATCTTCATTTCAACAAGTGAAAGATATATCAGAATACTAAAAGTCAAGTTCCACGCACTAATTAAAACCAGCTCTGTAGTTAGAAAAGATAGATAACCAGAAGTAAAACGTGATCTCATTATTTAGACGGAACTGACTTACATCTGAATCTGAAGTTGCAGCATTCTCTGTAGTCACGGTACTCTCTGCAATGCAAAATAAATAAATAATAAATGTCACAAGTCAAATTCTCTCTTTACCATGTAAACATGTTTCTCACACATTGAAAAGATG
>CM051383.1:15229628-15244628 GCA_028015245.1 Cardamine occulta
CTAAAAAATACCTTGGGAAGTCTGAGATCTTGAAGACTTCTCCCTATATCGTCTGCTGGAATGGTCATGTCGAGCGTTTTGTGTTCCATGTTCTGATCCTGATACATCAGATTTATCCTCCTCATCCAAAGATGATGTAACAGATATTGTTGATTTCTTCGGGACTTTAAACTGCCCCTCGGTCTTGGCATTCTCCCTTTTCTCAATTGCCCTAACATCCAAACCTATAATGGTACATCCCATTGGTTTATACAGAGTTCCAAAACAAAATTAAGCTGAATGCATTCAACAATTGGATTGCAAATCTCAACTCATACCTAGACGGGACTTTCTCTCAGGAGCTGTAAAAGTCAATTTATCCTTGGGAGGGAGACCACCACCCGTTTCATTCTCGGTTTCTGACGTCTCCGTAGCTTTGAATGGATCGACCTACATCAGAAACAATACAATTATGACATGTACAAAGCAAGTTCCTCCTAAACCCGAAAATTGGCAAAATCAACAAATCTAATTACTTGTCTAAACTTACCCCCATTAGCTCAGTGAACGAATTGATCGATTTCAGCTCAAAATACGAAACAAATGCTCTGTTCCGGGAAGTTAACCCCAGCTCCGTCGTCCGTTTCTGCTCGACGAGACAACGATTCTGGTGATGATAATAATTACTTAATATTCCTTAGGGCTTTGCTTCCTTCAGCTCCTCTAAGTGTGAGGTTGCGATTCCAGAAGCTTTATTTCTGAATTAGCAGATTCAACAACGTGAACACCTTCTCTTTGATATCTCTCCAACTGTGGTGAATGGAAAGCAACACGATCGGAACAAAGGATCACCGCCGGTTAGGTTACACACGCTTTACGCGATTTATTTTGCGCGTGGGATTATTGTTAAGTTTTGAATCAGACAAAAAGTTAACATGGGATTGGGCGGTGTCAACCAAAAAAAAGTTACATATGGGCCCTTTATTTTACATGTGGGTTTTTTTTTTTACGCCGGTGTATAAGTTTCGTCGTTCAATTCTCATCTCATCTAAAATTCAATTTCCACGAGCCAACCGGGTTAAAACCGATCCAATTGGACAAAGTTGATTTGGTTAGGTGGTCAAACTCTTCGAGTCCACCACATTCTACTAGGTACTCTCTACTGTATGAGCTCGAGCTCGAACTCTCATAAGAATAACAAAAAATGTGGTGTAAAAATGACCAACAAAGCCAATCTAACTATTACTCTTTTGACTTAAAGATGATGACATAAAGAGACTAAATGTATAAACTAACTATTACGAGTTGTAAACACACGCAAGATGCGGGATTTTTGCTATTGAATGTGGCAAAAATATCTAAGCTAGAATTTGTAAGGGAATTTAACTGGATCTGGTATGTTTTACTAATTATTGATCTGCCCATTTTGTTCTAAGTTTCTGCTTTTTGTTGTTTTCGCATTCGAATGGCTTAGATTTGGTTTAAATTTGAAACGTATTGTATATTTGTAGGCAACTTCAGCAATAAAGACATTACAACTACACTTATAATTTAGCAATAGTCCATCCGAGTTTACAAGTTCCTATCCAGTAGTATTACTACTAGTATCATCCATAAAAGGCTACCATCGGCTAATGTGCTATTTAAGTTATTTGATTTTTTTTTGTTTTGTTTAAATCAAGCTTAGGTAGCAAATACTCCGTCAAATCCTCTAAAGTTGTTATAATATACAAAGAAATCATCAATTCTTTAGTAATAAACGTTTAAATTATTGTTGACGTTTTCTAAAAAGAGTAAAAATATTGTTGAAAGAAAAACGGTAAAAATATTGAAAAGCAACGACGAGTGGACGAGTCATATAAGGTCAAAGAATGCATTCAAGTTTTCAAAACGGCTAACACTTTTTTTTTTTTGTTTATCGGAATCTCGACTTTTTTGAAATTCCAATTACTTTTACAAAACTACCCTTTATTTTCAGAAGCTTTTACATCATTTGTCTAGATGAAACAATTCTGACTTATGAGGGACCTAATTTTGCTTGCTCCAAGACAAAACCGACATTGTCCTATGAGAAAGAGAGTTAAAACTTGGTGGTATTATTGTAATTAAACGAAAGATAAAGCCTTTTGTGGACACGAACTTCGAAAGTGTCTTTTTTAAAAGGAAGATAAAGAGGAAAAGCACAAAAAACACATTCATTCATATGTTAATGCGAGTCTCTCTCTCTCTCTCACTTTGCGTACTTAGCAGCTAAGTAGCTAAAAAGACAAATTGTGGCTCCTTTGCTTCTTCATCGTTTAGGGTTTCTGGATCTCTCTTTCTGTATGTTCCTTCCAATGTCACACTTTACTCATTGTTAATTTCAACCGTCTTTGTCTCTGTAGTGTAATGAGTTTTTTTTGTTTTGTTTCAAGGAGCCTGAGCAAAACCTTAACCTGGAGGTTTTAGGGTAGAAGTAATGTCAGCTACAAGAGGAGGTCCTGATCAAGGACCGTCCCAGCCTCAGCCGCGTCGGCTCGCAAGGACTCAGACTGCTGGTAATCTTGGAGAATCATTCGATAGTGAAGTAGTTCCGTCATCACTTGTTGAGATTGCCCCTATTCTCCGTGTTGCTAATGAAGTTGAATCTAGCAACCCTAGGGTTGCTTATCTCTGTAAGTTCTTCTTATAATTATTTCCCACTTATTTAGTTTGTTACTTCTTCTTATTGTTAATCTATTTCTGGGGATTTTTTGTTTGGTTTCTGCTCTCTGCCTTTAGGTCGGTTTTATGCATTTGAGAAAGCTCATAGGCTAGATCCCACTTCTGGTGGAAGAGGTGTTCGCCAGTTTAAGACTGCACTTCTACAGCGACTTGAAAGAGTGAGCATTCTTATTACCCTGCTTTGATTCCTGCATGTGGCAGATTTAGATAGCTACTGATAGTTGTTGGAAAAATCCTTGGTTTTAGTACAAAATGTGTGTTGACGGTTTCTTTGAATTTTGCAGGAACATGATCCAACACTTATGGGCAGGGTTAAGAAAAGTGATGCCCGTGAGATGCAAAGTTTTTATCAACATTACTATAAGAAATATATTCAAGCTTTGCACAATGCCGCTGATAAGGCTGATCGGTTTGTCTAACCTACCTTAAAATGTCTTTGTTTCTGAGTTTTTAAGATGCCAATTAGTGTTCTGTCTGTGGGAGAGCACCAAATTCCCTAAACTGATGTTTTTACTTGCTGGTCATTTTCAGTGCCCAGTTGACCAAGGCATACCAAACTGCCAATGTTTTGTTTGAGGTGTTGAAGGCTGTTAATCTGACACAGTCTATTGAGGTTGACCGGGAGGTAAGGCATTGCGACTTTCTAGTCCTTTCTCTGTTTAGTATTTTTCGTTGATTCATTTTTTGTTTTCTCGTGCAATGTACAATGAAATTTAATGTTTCCAGATTCTGGAAGCTCAAGATAAAGTTGCTGAAAAGACACAGTTGTATGTCCCCTATAATATCCTACCTCTCGATCCTGATAGTGCAAATCAAGCGATTATGAGATATCCTGAGGTTCGTACTCTTGTTGCTCCATTGTGGGCTTTGTTATATATATTTGACATGTTATCAGCGGGTAATGTAATTTTACTGCAGATCCAAGCTGCTGTTCTTGCTCTCCGCAACATTAGAGGTCTTCCGTGGCCAGAAGGCCACAAGAAAAAGAAAGAAGAAGACATGCTGGATTGGCTTCAAGAAATGTTTGGATTTCAGGTAATTTTTGATGCTTGCCAATTTTCAATAATTTTTTGTTGAGAGTAATCTATAAATTCTTGAATGGTTTGCCGAAAAGGCAATGTAGCTAATCATAGAAGTACCTGATCTTATTACTTGCTAACATGTGTATTTCATGTGTATCCTATGGTTCTGCAGAAAGACAATGTGGCTAATCAAAGGGAGCACTTGATCTTATTACTTGCTAATGTGCATATAAGACAATTTCCTAAGCCTGATCAGCAGCCAAAGGTTTGTAGCTTAATTTAACCATTGTTATAAGACCGCTTTTACATAGGTGTGATGTGTCCTTGCTATGTAAACTACAGTTTTGTACGTTAGTTGGTTTTTTCATATTCACTTTTCTATTTCCAACTGATAAGATTATTTTTTGCATTCAGATTTTTTGCCATGGAAAATATATGTATTTGCATCCTACGATGAACATAATATTTACTAAATGTACTTTCAAGTGATCCTCTTGTTTGTTCTCATAATGACTACAAATTGTCCTCCCACAGTTAGATGACCAAGCATTGACAGAAGTAATGAAGAAGCTCTTCAAAAACTATAAGAAATGGTGCAAATACCTTGGTCGAAAGAGTAGTCTTTGGTAAGGAAATCTTAGACACCTATACTTGATTCTGTATAGCTTCTGCAGGAGTAGCTAAAAATGTGAACATGAAAAGAAAATTGCAATGAAACTGACTCGTAGGAAATATTTTATTTAGAATCAACATAAGATTTCTGTATAATCGTCATGAGCTGGGACTTAAATTTCTTGTTTGTGGCTTAATGTTTATGCAAACTTTGGTGTGGAGAATCTTTGAAAAAATTCTGTTTCAACGTATGATCTGCTTGCAGGTTGCCAACTATACAGCAGGAAATGCAACAGCGCAAATTATTATATATGGCCCTGTATCTTCTAATCTGGGGTGAAGCAGCGAATTTGAGATTCATGCCAGAGTGTCTCTGCTACATTTATCATCATGTATGTTTTAGTTTCCTAGTCTTCTGTAGTGTGTGCGTGATTCTTGTCTTTTTATGATTGTCTGCCAGCCATAGTATTGTGCTTTATTGCCATTCTTTATCCTTAAGTTTTATCTTTTATCATTTATTTTTCTGCAAGGAGCTATAACTTGAAAGGAGAATAATAAATTTTCATTGAGTCATGTTTTGCCTCAAAACATGTATATATGTGCTTGCGTTGATGTATCTCTGATGATAAAATGCTAATTGATATTTTTCCTTTTCCTAAGAAATTAGAATTTTAGTACTATGCGGTGATGGGTAGTACGCCTTCCCGAATGTGATATTTATTTACTTCATACTCTATTTCATGGCTGTGCAGATGGCATTTGAACTCTATGGTATGCTGGCTGGGAATGTTAGTCCCATGACTGGGGAAAATGTGAAGCCAGCTTATGGAGGCGAGGAAGATGCATTCTTGAGGAAAGTTGTGACTCCTATTTATGAAGTCATCGGGATGGTATTGGCTAAACTTTTGAGTTTTTCCTTCTGCTTTCAGCAATTTTTTTGCTTGTTAATATTTTACTTATGTAATTGTACCATTCACAGGAGGCTCAAAGGAGCAAGAAAGGGAAGTCCAAGCACTCTCAGTGGAGGAACTATGATGATTTAAATGAATACTTTTGGTGATATATCTATCTACCTGTTTTCACACAATCGTAAAGGTCTTTTATATGTGTTTTTTTTTAATAATTAGTTAAGTATGGTTTTCTACATTGCAGGTCAGTTGATTGTTTCCGATTAGGTTGGCCAATGCGAGCTGATGCTGATTTCTTTTGTCTGCCTGTTGCTCAGCCCAATACAGAAAAAGACGGGGTACACAATAACTACACATCATCTCTGTTCTTGTCTACTTGTACATATTTTTTTTCTTTCTGGAATTTGCTAGACAGATCTTTTTGATACTAGGAACTCTAATCTCTTACTGCTGAATTTTGTCTATCAGATAATGACTGCTACTTATTGGCGTATTTTTGTTATCATATATCACAGGATAACAGCAAGCCTGCTGTTGCCGGGGATAGATGGGTGGGGAAAGTTAATTTTGTTGAGATTCGTTCCTTCTGGCATGTCTTTAGAAGTTTTGATCGAATGTGGAGCTTCTATATTCTGTGCCTCCAGGTATTACTTTCCCCTGATTGTCACTGCCCTTCTTTGGAGCTGATGTAGAAATCTGTATTCTCACAAGATATGACGTTTGATGATAAAAATTTGGTAGGCCATGATTATTATGGCTTGGGATGGCGGAGACCCAAGTTCAGTCTTTGGGGCTGCTGTATTCAAGAAAGTTCTGAGCGTGTTTATCACAGCTGCAATAATGAAGCTTGGACAAGGTTGGTCAATGTCATTGTTCAATACTTTCGTATATTTATTTGACTGACGAAAGCTCACCTACTAAAACTATTTCTGCAGCTGTTCTTGATGTGATCCTTAGTTTCAAAGCTCATCGAAGCATGTCACTACATGTTAAACTAAGATACTTCCTGAAGGTGATCTCTGCTGCAGCCTGGGTTATCATTCTTCCTGTTACTTACGCCTATAGCTGGAAAGATCCTCCAGCATTTGCCAGAACTATCAAGAGTTGGTTTGGGAATGCCATGCACTCACCTTCGCTATTTATAATATCTGTAGTTTTCTATTTGTCGCCTAATATGCTCGCGGGTGTACTGTTTCTTTTCCCTCTGCTACGTCGGTTTCTTGAAAGGTCCAACTACAGAATTGTAATGCTAATGATGTGGTGGTCTCAGGTATTCATCTATTCACTCAGTTTTTCTTGCATAAGAAACTAATGGAAAATAATCAAAAACTCGTAATGTGTTTTATTGCTGATATGACCATAAAATAACTGTATTTAATTTCACTGTGTAGCCGAGACTCTATGTTGGCAGAGGTATGCATGAGAGCGCGTTTTCCCTCTTCAAGTAGGACTTCTGTTTGTGACACATACATTATTGGATTTTAGTTTAGTGGTGCAAACCCAAGTTCTCTATTCACTTATGTCTTTCTACCTTTTTCTTGCGTAGATATACCATGTTCTGGGTATTGCTTATTGCTACAAAGCTGGCGTTCAGTTACTACATTGAGGTACTTTTTCTCATATCTAGTTCTGGTAACCTTTAACTACATGCTGTGGGAAGAGTAAGATTAGTGGTGTCACATGGGAACAATAGTTATGAGATTGATTGTACCCTTTTTGCCACAATTGATGGAGTCTGATTAACTGGTATTTGCTCACAGATCAAGCCTTTAGTTGCTCCAACACAAGCCATTATGAGGGCCCGGGTGACTAATTTTCAGTGGCATGAGTTCTTTCCTCGTGGTAATGCACTCTCACTTACACTACATGATTACTGGAATGAAATTTATTATTTGTTCTCACACCATCTCTACTTTATTTGTGCAGCCAAAAACAATATTGGTGTTGTTATCGCTCTCTGGGCCCCTATTATTCTTGTAATGCTGAATATGTCCCCATGTTTTCTCCTACTTTATGTTGCTTTTCTCCTACTTTATTATGTTGCTGCTAATTTGATCTTGTGTCCATGCAGGTTTACTTTATGGATAGTCAGATTTGGTATGCAATATTCTCCACATTATTTGGAGGAATTTATGGTGCATTCCGCCGCCTTGGAGAGGTAAAACATAATATGATTGATATTGAATTATTTGAACTTTGAACTTGACGTGCTTTGTATTTGTCATTCTAAATCTTTACTTTTTTATCATTTATTACAGATTCGTACACTGGGAATGCTCAGATCGCGGTTTGAATCATTGCCTGGAGCTTTTAATGACCGTTTAATTCCAGATGGCAAGAACCAGGAAAAGAAGAAGGGATTAAGGGCAACTTTATCTCATAACTTTACGGAAGATAAGGTTCGTTGAATAAAACTTTCATCATGCACGATTTTTCTTATTCATTGATTTTACTGAATATTTACTCCTCCAGGTACCTGTTAACAAAGAGAAAGAGGCTGCAAGGTTTGCTCAGTTGTGGAACACAATAATTAGTAGTTTTAGGGAGGAAGATCTCATAAGTGATAGGTAAGTTTTGTTAATTTTGTATGCCACATTGCTAGCTTGTTAATTTTGGAACACAGAATTTTGTACTATTGTTTACATTTGGACTATTCATAGGGAGATGGATCTGTTGCTTGTTCCATATTGGGCTGACCGTGATTTGGATCTCATACAGTGGCCTCCCTTCTTATTAGCTAGCAAGGTTTGTTCTCACATAAGCACAATGGAATTTAATATGTAGGATTCTCTGATTTTTTATATTTGGCTGTACTCTGTAGATTCCAATTGCATTGGATATGGCAAAAGACAGTAATGGGAAAGACAGAGAGCTCAAGAAGAGGATTGAGAGTGACACGTATATGAAATGTGCTGTCCGTGAGTGCTATGCTTCATTTAAGAATATCATAAAATTTGTGGTTCAGGGAAACCGTGAAAAAGAGTAAGTTGGAACCATAGCGTTGGAGTATTTTCTTTTGTTTATCATGTATCTATTTTTGATTTTGATAACCGCAAGTCTGCAACGTACCAAACTTTATTGTGGCCAACTTATATCTTGGTGTCTCAGGGTGATAGAAATCATATTTTCCGAGGTTGACAAACATATAGAATCAGGTGATTTGATTCAAGAATACAAGATGAGTGCTCTTCCTAGTCTCTATGATCACTTTGTCAAGCTGATCAAATATTTGGTAAATGTTCTTCCTGTGATACTGTTTCTTTTTAAATTAATTTTACTTGATCCAATACCTTCGTTTTCTTATCCCATGTAGCTAGACAATAAGGAAGAAGATAGAGATCACGTTGTCATTCTCTTCCAAGACATGCTGGAAGTTGTAACAAGAGACATTATGATGGAGGATTACAATATATCGAGGTTGGCATGTTTCTACCATGATGTTTTGTCATATGAACATCAAAATCTTATATATCCAGTTGTCTCTGTAGCTTGGTAGATTCGACTCATGGCGGCACTTGGCATGGGGGGATGATCCCTCTCGAACAACAATATCAGCTGTTTGCATCTTCAGGTGCCATTAGATTTCCTATTGAACCAGTAACAGAAGCTTGGAAAGAGAAGGTTATGCCAGATTGAGTTATTTAGTTATATAGCTTCAGTCTTTCATTTGTGATTTTACTCAAAATTTTGAAGCCTGTATGTGCAGATCAAGCGGATATATCTTTTACTGACTACTAAAGAGTCTGCTATGGATGTCCCCTCTAACTTGGAAGCAAGAAGGCGGATGTCTTTCTTCTCAAATTCGTTGTTCATGGACATGCCTATGGCACCTAAAGTTCGCAACATGCTATCATTTTCGTAAGCCTTTTCTGGTCTTTTTTTTATTTGAATCCACCACTTTGGAATTTATATTGTTGATAGTTTCCCTAAGTTTGTTTCTTATGATGACAACTAAAATTTAGAAATGTTGTATCATGATGTAAATTCTAATGAATTGGTGTTGCATTGTAGTTTTTTTTAACTGAACTGGCTGGGTTGGTTTGTCATAAATAGTTGTTTGTTTTTATTGAAGTTTTTTGGCAACTAAACTGGTTGGGGTTTCTCTCTTTGCTATTCTTATTGTAGTGTTTTGACTCCATATTACACTGAAGAGGTCCTCTTCTCCTTGCGTGACCTGGAAACACCAAATGAAGATGGTGTTTCAATCCTCTTTTACCTACAAAAGATTTTTCCAGGTGAATTTTTGTTAATATGCTGTTTACGTTGAAGTCTAAATTCTTGAATCACGTCTTGGACCTGACCTTTTGACCTTTTATCTCTAGATGAGTGGAACAATTTTCTTGAGCGGGTGAAGTGCCTAAGTGAAGAGGAACTTAAGGAGTCTGATGAATTAGAGGAGGAACTTCGTTTATGGGCTTCATATAGGGGGCAGACTTTGACTCGAACTGGTATGCACTTTTGGTTACCTTTTTTTTCCACTGAAAGATTAGATGGATACAATGATTATCTGTTGTTAACTCTTTGATATTTTTGCAGTAAGAGGAATGATGTACTATCGAAAAGCTTTGGAGCTTCAGGCATTCCTTGACATGGCTATGCACGAAGGTTTTTTCTCTAATTTATATTATACAACAGAGGGGCATAAATCAATTTACACAACTGATTGTTAATGCTGACTCCTTGTGAAATTTACTTCTCCAGATTTGATGGAAGGTTACAAGGCTGTAGAACGAAATTCAGAGAACAATTCAAGAGGCGAAAGATCACTCTGGGCACAGTGCCAAGCTGTTGCTGACATGAAGTTTACATATGTTGTATCATGTCAACAATATGGTATTCATAAACGATCTGGTGATCCTCGTGCACAGGATATATTGAGGCTTATGACAAGGTGTACAGAATAATCCTATTTTATTGTCTTTTAAAACTTGTTTGAAACTTATGGCTTTGCTTACAACTGGCAGATACCCTTCGCTCCGTGTTGCATATATTGATGAGGTCGAAGAACCAGTGAAAGACAAGTCAAAGAAAGGAAACCAGAAAGTGTATTATTCTGTGTTGGTAAAGGTGCCTAAATCAACTGATCATTCTAGCCTAGCCCAAAATCTGGACCAGGTAATGCAAGGAATCTAACATTTGTCCCAGGTTGTAAATTCTGCAATTTATTATGCATTGAATATATTCGTGCACCTGTACGGTAAACCATCCAGAAGGTGGTAATGCTGATATTTTTACTGTGGTTTCCTTAGTGTAAATGCTGAATATTATGTCGTACAATTAAATAGACCTAATATGGTCTGTGTTAATTCGTAAATTGTTCTGCCTCTGGGAAACATACTTCTTTTCGCCACATCATTGATATAAATACTTTTTACTGTTATATGTGCTATCTCACGTTAGACTTATTTCCTGTTTCGTCTAGATTCTTCCATGGACGTGTGTATTAATATTTCTCTGCCTTATAGGTTATCTATAGGATTAGGCTTCCTGGACCTGCTATTCTTGGAGAGGGAAAGCCAGAAAACCAAAATCATGCTATCATTTTTTCTCGTGGAGAAGGTTTACAGACAATCGATATGAATCAGGTATGCACTTGTTCTTTTTGCTTAGCCTTCTACTTATCTCGATGCTTCAAGTTGATATTAAGTTCTTACAATGCCATTTTATTCAGGATAATTACATGGAGGAAGCGTTAAAGATGCGGAATTTGCTTCAAGAATTTCTCACAAAGCATGATGGTGTGAGATATCCATCCATTCTTGGGCTTAGAGAACATATATTTACTGGATCGTGAGTATTTTAGCATTTCCATTTAGTTTAATGATTTGTTTCTCTTTAGCTCAATGAAATTTGGTTACCTCTAAGAACAATTTGCTGTTGGCATTTCACAGTGTTTCCTCCCTTGCTTGGTTCATGTCAAATCAAGAGACTAGTTTTGTTACCATTGGTCAGAGATTACTGGCAAACCCTTTGAGGTAAGTGTGTTTTCTGAGGTTAACTTGATAGTGATGGTTGCACGTGATTTTCAATGTTATCATTCGCAAATCAAGAAACATTGTTCTCTTACAGGGTTCGTTTCCATTATGGTCATCCTGATGTATTTGATAGACTGTTTCATCTAACAAGAGGTGGTGTTAGCAAAGCATCCAAGGTAATCAACCTCAGTGAAGATATATTTGCAGGTATATTCTACTCTTGCAGAGGACTATCTGTTTCTTTCATTGACTCTAAATGGTGTCTTTGCTGATGGATTGCTAGTGTTTTGTATTGAGCAGGATTCAATTCTACACTTCGGGAAGGAAATGTTACCCATCATGAGTACATACAAGTTGGTAAAGGAAGAGATGTTGGTCTAAATCAGATCTCAATGTTTGAGGCCAAAATCGCTAACGGCAATGGAGAGCAGACGTTAAGTCGAGACATTTACAGGCTTGGACACCGTTTTGACTTTTTCCGAATGATGTCATGTTACTTTACCACTGTTGGGTTTTACTTCAGCACCCTGGTACTATTTCTTTCTGTTTTGGTTTAACCCAAGTACCACACAACTATTTCGGATCTGATTCTTTTTCTACTGTTTTCATAGATTACTGTTCTCACTGTCTATATCTTCCTTTATGGACGCCTCTATCTTGTTTTGAGTGGGCTCGAGCAAGGATTAAGTACACAGAAAGGCATCCGAGACAATACACCTTTACAAATAGCTCTTGCGTCGCAGTCTTTTGTTCAGATTGGTTTCCTGATGGCCTTACCTATGCTTATGGAAATTGGATTAGAGAGGGGTTTTAGGACTGCCTTGAGTGAATTTGTACTGATGCAGCTACAGTTGGCGCCAGTGTTCTTTACGTTCTCTCTTGGGACAAAGACCCACTACTATGGAAGGACGTTACTTCATGGTGGTGCCAAGTACAGGTCCACAGGCAGAGGGTTTGTCGTCTTCCATGCCAAATTTGCTGATAACTACAGATTGTATTCTCGGAGCCATTTTGTTAAGGGGCTTGAGATGATGCTGCTACTCGTTGTGTATCAAATTTTCGGAAGTGCTTACAGAGGCGTACTTGCATATCTGTTGATCACCATATCTATGTGGTTCATGGTTGGGACTTGGCTTTTTGCTCCCTTCCTTTTCAATCCTTCTGGTTTTGAATGGCAGAAAATTGTTGATGATTGGACTGATTGGAATAAATGGATAAACAACATTGGTGGTATTGGTGTCCCGGCAGAAAAAAGTTGGGAATCATGGTGGGAGGAAGAGCAAGAACATCTCAGACATTCTGGAAAGCGTGGTATAGTTGTTGAGATTTTGTTATCCCTGCGGTTCTTTATCTATCAATACGGTCTTGTTTATCATCTCACCATTACAGAGAGGACTAAAAACTTTCTGGTATGTATAAACAATTCTATTAGCTCTTCATGTTGGTGTTTTCTTTATTCAATCACTAAAATCTCTTTCTTAACTCAGGTTTACGGAGTATCATGGCTGGTGATTTTCTTGATATTGTTTGTAATGAAGGTGAGTTAACTTGATATATCAATCTCTTGTTAATTAATTTCCAGGACATCATGATCAAATCTTCTTGTTTCTTGTTTGTTTTTTTTTGTCTCAGACTGTTTCAATTGGAAGGCGGAAATTCAGTGCGAGTTTCCAACTAATGTTCCGGTTGATAAAGGGGCTAATATTCACGACATTTATCGCAATTATTGTGATATTGATCACACTTGCTCACATGACGATACAAGACATAATTGTGTGTATTCTTGCCTTTATGCCTACTGGTTGGGGAATGCTCTTGATTGCTCAAGCGTGTAAGCCGGTGGTTCACAGAGCAGGATTCTGGGGATCAGTAAGGACACTAGCTCGTGGCTACGAGATAGTAATGGGACTGATGCTGTTCACACCAGTGGCGTTCTTGGCTTGGTTTCCATTTGTGTCAGAGTTCCAAACACGTATGCTCTTCAATCAAGCTTTCAGTAGAGGTCTTCAGATCTCTCGTATCCTTGGAGGTCACAGGAAGGATCGGTCTTCTCGAAACAAGGAATGATTCATCTCTTCATTTTTAGTAATGCAAGCATCTCTAATTTATCTTGTTGTTGGTACCAAGTAGTAGCGACCAGTGTTAAATTATTTTAATTTAGTTAACATATATCCCTTAGGTAAAAAAAACCTGACTTTGATGTATGAGTTTAATTGTTCAGTCATCTCGGAAGACTTTTGCTTAAGATCTTGCGTCTGAATTTACATTCACGGTTTGGTCGACAAATAAGGGTTGCCTAATTAAAACCAATATGACCCGGTTTAGCTTTTGAAATGCTTTTAAAAAAGAGCGCCATTGAGTTTAAAAAAAAAAGAGCAACGTGGCGGAGATCGGTGGCTCCACGACATATGTACGAGAATGATATATTTGTCTGGCTTGTTCCAGGCTGTAAACGGTAATCAGTGTCCGTACAGCTTAATGCTCATCCTATAAGGCCAATCAAAATGACGGATTTGCCCATCAAAGCTGTAAAAACGAGGGTAAAACCGGAACTTTCTTCTTATTAAACGACACAGCTCTCGCCGGCACTCGTCGACTCTTTCCACAGAGAGGTTTTTTAGAAATGACGGCGATGAAATACAAAGGAAGCGTTTTTATCATTTTCTTCCTTCTTCTTTCTTCTTCTCCACTACTTGCTCACTCTTCTTCTACAAAATGTAAGTCGCTCTTAACCATAGTTTTCATCTTTTCTCCATATATCGTTGGTTCTTTGTAAAATATATGACTCAGCTCTGTTTCTTTGTTTTCTTCTAGCTTTCTTTTGGTTAGGAGAAACAGAATATATGAAACCCATGAAAAAGGTAAATACACAATGATTATTAAGCGAGTGTTTTGAAGGGAATGACCAATACTTTTTTTCTATTTTCAACCAAGAAAAAAATGTAACTTTTTGTTTTCTGTAGCTTTGTGTTTGATATTCTGTTCGATTAAACTTGGGATATGATGTTCATTTACTATATTTTTGATGAGAAAAGATGATTTATAAAGTTTTGGAAACGCAGGAGAAGGAGATTAATGGAGGAACAGCTAATGAAGTTGAAGAAAGACAAGTTCCGACTGGATCCGACCCTCTTCATCATAACACCTTTCCCTTTACTTCTCCATAGATTTATTCCTTTTTTTCCTCTCTTACATCTTCTGTTTCCCATTATTGACATATTAGTTTAATAAATCAGCTTTTCACATTCTCGTTTTTGGGTTTAATTTGTTTATCCGAATGTTAATTTTATTTTAAGTTTAAAATGATTAACTTGGTTTACTATATAGAGCTTCAATTAAAGCACGTATGAAGCATTCTTGTCAATCCTCTGAAATTTATTTTAGCTAAGATTTTGTTGGATGCTTTAGAAAGATGCCAAAGCGCAACTTCCTATTCATTTTTAGAATTTTTTTTTTTTACTTTATTTGAAGTAAATTATCATTTCTATTATTACAAATTATTATTTTAAATCTTTTGTCCTTTTAAGCATAAATATATTATGTAGTTTATTGTAGACATATTTTGCGCATGTACCTGAAAAAAGAGTTGGACTGAAAATATATTGCGTAAACGTACACACATTCTGCATAAACACATTCTGCACTATTTCAAGGTAAAAAAGTACGTAATATAGAGTTTTAACTGAAATATATAGAGTGAAAATATAAGAAATTCGAATCAAAGTTATAAAAATAATATACTAAACAACTCAGTGAAAGCGAATTCAAATGACCGAATCCACTTGGGGTCAGTTTTTAGAA
>CM051383.1:15249628-15254628 GCA_028015245.1 Cardamine occulta
TTAAATACCACATTGTCCTGGTTCAATTAGGAAAGAACACTCCTTTTACTTGCTATTAAATACCACATTGTCCTGGTAATAAATCGTGATTGATTTGAGAATCAACCATTTTAGCATGCTGAGACCTATGAGTAAATATTGTTAGAACATCATAGCATCATTGTATTCCTTAACGATTGGTGTTACAACATTATTGTTCATTTGTTTTGGAAGGTTGACGATGCCGAAGTGATCAGATTCCTTCTTCAAACTGAAATTGTTCCATTGTGCCTCCGGACTATGGAAAATGGCAGCGAGTTATCAAAGACTGTAAGTTTTGGTTACTTTCAGTTGCATATCTTTAGATTTTCACATGTTTGAATATGTATATCAAGTTTCCTATCAGTTATACAGCCGGGTCTGAGTTTTTTGTTCATACAAATAACCCTATAAGTATTGCTTCTGCAGTTGATGTTTCTGATTGGTTTTGGTCAAGCACATTTCATCTGGTTGATTTTTTGAACTGGTTTTGTCAGGTTGCTACCTTCATTGTTCAGAAAGTTTTACTGGACGATGTTGGGCTTGAGTACATGTGCACTACAGCGGAGAGATTCTTTGCTCTTGGTCGGGTTTTGGGAAATATGGTTACTTCACTTGCAGAAGGACCTTCTCCTAGGCTGCTAAAGCACATCATACGCTGCTACCTCCGCTTGACAGATAATGCCAGGTGCAGTAATTATCCCTTTTCCTTCATTTGAAACCAACTTTATATACTCTTGCTTACACAATACAGTTATTGATGATATTCAGAGCTGTTGATGCACTTGGAAGTTGCCTTCCAGATCTTCTGAGGGATGCTAACTTCAGCAGTTGTCTCTATGTAAGTGTCATATCTCTTGATACCATCATAACCAAATATTACTGATATCCGATACCAAATTGTTATCTATCAGTTTTAGTGTTTAGCTAATCATCTTGCTTATTTTGACAGGATGATCAATCTGCAAGGCAGTGGCTGCAGCTACTGCTACACAACGTCAGCGCTGCTGGAAGAGCACATCAAGTTCAAGGGATGGCTAATATGTTTATGAGTTAAATCGAACCTTAGAGATTTATATTATTGGCAAAAACTTTTATTTTATTGGACAAAAAAGTTAGGTGGTATCAGAATTACAGATGAGAAACAGACACTCATAACCAAAGATTTTGGGTTTGATGGATATATGTATTTGGATTTGCTGACCACCTTATGATATTGCAATTAATAATTAAAACTCCATTAAAAAGCATTAAACCCCAAGTTTGTAGAAAAGCAACAAACGTTTTATAAAAGCAGATGAAGATAATATTGTCTATAATAAAATGTCAGATCTTGCAGGTAGCCTCCTGAAGAGATTGAGAGGCACAGAGGGGAGCTTGTGCCTGAACCTTGGATGCCTCAGTACATAGATCCCAGCAAGAAGTGCAACAACCTGAAATGGCGTAACATACAACACAATAGCAGCTATGAGACAGAAGAGCACAAACAATGTGGTAGCCCTCGGGTCTCGCCAGCTCAGAAGCGATAAAAACCGCTCTCCCTGTGTTGCTAGATCGCCTATCACTGTCTGAACCCGTCCCCCTATGCTCCTGAGCCGGTCATACCGCATCCGCACAATCTCAGAGGATCGGGAAGTCGGGAAAGTGTCAAACTCTTCATCAAGCTCGTCAGGGTGGACAGCGTCTGCGTGGGACAACCGTGTGTCCATGTGAGGCGGATGCCTCGGTCTCCATCGGAAGTTCCAGATACCGATCAAGAAAAGGTACAAGAAAAGAGTTGGGAGGATGAGTTCAGGGTAGAGAACTAAGATAATGAAAAGAACATGAATGAGAATTGTGGTTATTGGGTTTCTCCAGTTGCAGATTTGGTCAAACCATTTTCCCACAGCAATGAAACCACTCAGAACGTTCATGATTCTGAAGAAGTTAGCTTTACTCCTCCTCATGCTCCACATGTGGGAGTCAACATCAAGCATGTACTCTACAATCTCTTTGCGAAGAGGCGGCTCTGCACGGTTCAGCCTCGCTGAGACAATGTTCATAGCTTGGTGCCTCAGGCTGTCCAGCTGGAGAACTGATAACGGGTGAATGTAATGCATTTTGGGTAGTAATGGTTGAGAATACATATGAAGCATGTTGATGAGAGATAGGCAAGTGAACCGCACGGCTAACTGTATTTCACCCGTTTTCTTGATCCCAGAAGGATGAAAAACGAGCAGCGGATAAGAGTGTGTGTAGATATGGTCAGCTTCAAGGGTGGAGAGACGGATTCTCACTTTCCCGATTCTCATATCTTTTCCACTTCCTCCTGGAACGTGTCCGTTGTCAAATGCTCCAAAAGTTATGACAGTGCAGGTATCAAACACTTCCCATGTGTATTGCTCGTTCCATTTAGGCATGAAACTATCAACAATAGTTCTTGTTCTGATCCATTTCTGCCCGTACTTAGCCACACAATACGCATCTGTTGTTCCCTTCCCATCTTTTGTCTTCATAGGCATCAGTCCGTGCGCGCTTATGATCCCTACTTCAAGCACTCCAATGCTCGGTCTCCATAGCTGTTTCGCAGTTGGCCTAAGGTCACTGCTGTAGTGAGTTGATTCATCAAGAACATGGTATCCACCTTCAAGAAAGATTCTAAGATGAATCCTACTAGAGAATTTGATATCTTTTTTCTCTCCTTCCACCATAATATGTTTCTCCAGGTTGAACCACCTCGAGTTAAGCGGCCTATGGTCTAACCTCCTCTGGACATTCTGCAACGGGATTGCACAACGGCCTAACGTTTCATCTTTGTTAGGTGCAACCCTATCTTCCACCGCAAGAATCAATGGCTCCTCAAAAGGCTCAGCAACAACAAACATCAGATCTTCATTCCACATCGGATTCAATGTTTTGGTCTGAGAAATCCGTGTTCTTAGAGTCTGGTTTCCAAGCATTGCTTTCACGTAAACCTCAGGGAACTTGGTTTTATCATGAGGTATCAAATCTTGAGCCTCAATTACATTAACTCTCACATACCAAAGCTTTGGCGAAATATAAACCTTTGACCGGATATGAGTCACACCCTCAGGTCCAACCGTGGCTGCATCTGAATGCCAAGCATCAGAAAAAGCTTCATCAGCTTGTGTCCCCATCCAAACAGCTAACATAAGCTCTCCTTTAATCTTACGCCCATGTCGATCCTCCAACCTATACCACTGAGGAGCCAATGGACTATCAGGTGGAACTCGCTTAGGAATCTCATTAAGATCAAACAAGATTCTACCAATTAAATCATCCACCACAACATCTTTGTCTTTCACTACAATCTCCAAGATTGATGCTTGGATCCTCTCCTTTGAAAACGCAAACACTTGCTTCCACTCAGGATTCGATTTCTTCTCAAAATGCTTAGTCATTCCTTTGTAGTTTCCGAGCTTCACTTCCACATAAGGATCACAGCTACCAATAACATCTTTTCCCGGTAATTCCTTGGCCTTCACGACCCGAACGTAGAGGTAATGCATCTGTTCAACCAAATCATAAGTGCAAGAGAGTTTATCACCTGTAACAGCTCCTGCACCAATCTTTGGTGAAGTCTCCTTCAGTGCAAATTCTATATTTTGCCCAGGTTTCTGCATCTTGTCTGAATCTTGAAAACTTCAGCAGTTCTATCACAAAGAATCCAAGAACTTGTAATAAGAATCAGTTTCAGGGGAAGCTGCTTGGTTCTGTTATCTTAAGACGCAAACAAAAAAACAATGGATCAGAGTGATTTTGACAGTTTACTTACAATGGCTACAACATATTAGTAACATAGATATCTCTCTAATCGAAATAAAAATGAATAAGGAGTTTGAGATCTACACTCTACTGAGAATAATATAAGCAAGTGTAAAAAAATGTTTATGGAGAATAAAAAAAGGAGAAATGGTAACTTTTGGATATATTTTAAATGTTATTTGGGACTCTTGTTGAAGTTTTCTCACCAAACAAGCAGCTACCAATCTACCATAGACAAACATTACCTTATAAATAAAAATATTCCCAAAAAATGTATTTAACTTTTCCTTTAGAGCCCTCTCTTAGCTTTCTTCTAATTTGATCCAAACAAAGCTCAAAAAGTAAAAATATTAGAGCAAAAAAAAAAAAAAAAAAACTGTTTTACTTTAAATAAAATAAAAGAAGAGTAAACATGAAGATCCCATCTATGAGAGACAGTTAAACCCCACAAGAAATGTTACTTGAGCGACTGATCAAAACAACACTACAATTACACATAATATAATAACAAAACAAATAAATGAATAAAAATGAAGACATGGTAATGTACCTCAGAGGATCTAATGAAGAGTAGAGAAAATAACTTGGAAACACATTATTTTTGTAATGCAAAGTTTAGAAGATGTTAAAAATGAGATTTCGAAGTAGAGTGAGCTTAATAAGAGAGACGAAGAAGAAGAGAGTGTACAGTAGAAAATAGAATATTTGGGGACATGTGGGTTTGCTATGCTAAGATCTGATTGCTTTTTAGTGGACCTACTCTTTTGACCTCTTTTTTTTTTTTTTATTCATCTTATTTTCTTACTTGTCTATTTGCCACTTCCAATTTCAGTCTCTCTCTGCCAACTTTTATTAGTTTATTTCTTGGTAATGCATTTAAGGTTGAGTATCTTGATTGAAAGAAATCAATGTTTATAGGACTTGTTTGTTTTCTTGTCTACATCTTTGATTTGCACACTGCCAATATGGCAATATACTTTCTGTCTACAAACATTATTTTCTTTTTCAACATTTCATTTCTTTGATTTTTTATATCTTTTTCATTTCTACAAACAACAATTTTTTTTTTTTTGACGTTTTATTCATAAGTTCATTGTGATTAAAAATCTCTTAGATGCAAATTAAGTATCACTGAAATTGTTTTTTTTTTAATTAATATATAAAACAAGTGAGAGAATCTTTCATGATGTACAGTACTGACTATAATTCTGAACTAG